>JAJJMB010008884.1:1004684-1190606 GCA_023531105.1 Papaver atlanticum | reverse complement strand
GTGGGTATTGGTGAGACTGGTGGAGTGGTGACGATAATGTGGTGGTGGAAGAAGAAGTAGTAGTAGGGTGAGAAAAAGTGTCCTAAGATAGGTAAATTATTTAGTCACCCTTGGTTAATTTTTCTTCGTTTTGTTTTAATTTGATTTTAGTTTTCAAATTACTTTTTTATTATTTTTTAAAATTAAAACAATTTTTAAAGGCCAGATTTTTCCAAAAATGAAGATGTTGTGATTTTAAGATTTGCCGGGTAGGGGGCAGGAAGAAAAATGAAACCTGTAAAAAAATTGACCAAACACAAGGCTACACGCGAATTAATTGTAATCGGTTCAGTTTCTCACATCTCTCTTTATTCCCCTTTTTTTTCATGGTTTCTGTTTCTGTCATTATTTCTCCCCTACTTCATGGATTATGCAAGGCTACGTGTGAATTAATTGTAATCGATTCAGTTTCTCACATCTCTCTTTATTCCCTTTTTTTTGTCACGATTTCTGTTTTTGTCATTCTCCCCCAACTTCGTATACTTATACATGCTTGAGAAATAGTTCATGATAATAGGTAAAGAGACAAGAAAAGAAATGGATCAAGAATTACATATTATTATAAATTTTAGGAAAATGAATAAACACAAATCTATGTAAATTGGGAACCCAACAATTTATATCAAAGAGAAAAATCAAATTCTGATGCTAACAGATTTTGCAAGATTAATCTAATTGATTTTAAAGTAATTTTAGGTGTTTTTAGTTTTGTTACAAGTTTGGTGAATGACCTTTGATGATATTTTTTTGAAGCAGTGAACGAAGTAATGTTCTATTGCCCATAGGATTTGCTCTAACGATTAACTATGTTTGTTCCAAATGGTTGTATGACTTACATACACAATATTAAAAGATTCGAGGATAAGGACATGTTTATTAACCAACTCCTCAAAACATTTAGACCTGGATCGGTCGTTCGATTCTTCTCAGACAATTACGACATGTATGAATTGGTGGATACATATGAAACAAATATCCTTTCCCGTTCCGTTACGGCACGGGTTGAGACCTAGTGATAATACATAATGAAAATGAAGGGTACCAAAATACGCCACCAATTTTTTCTCACGCAACCTGTATGGACTAAACTCAAATACAATTCCAAGAGTTACAACTTAATGAATCAATCAGGAATTATTGAAGAGCCTATATCCCTTTCTCTCACAATCAGTATGTACACAGAGACAAGTCCGTGAACCTGATTATTCTATGAGAGTACTTGGACGATTCAAAGATCAATATCCAAGATGAATCAAGTCGTTTCCAACAATTGCGATGGACTTATGTACTTGAATTGATTTACTTACAACCTGTGATATTTTAATTATAAAGATAAACAATATAATGCGGAAAAATAAATAACACAGACACCAAAAAAATTGTTAACGAGGAAACCGCAAATGCAGAGAAACCATGGATCTAGTCCATATTTGAACACCAAACTGTATTAATCCGCTACAGACACTACCCTACTATAAATACTTCGGACTGGAATGTAGTTGAGACCAAATCTACCGTTAGTGAGATTCAGTTACAGTCGCGCTCCCTACGCCTCTTGAATCCCGCAAGACTCTGCGCAATTGATTCCCTTAGCTGACGTCCTTTACATCCTAAGAGTTGCTTCAACTAAATAGAAGATTTTAAACCAATCTACCTCCCACAGATAAGCCTATATCTGAGATATGAAATCGTTGCAATAAACAAAGTCTAACAAACCTTAAAATCCACTCTTATTACTCCTGAAGAGCATCCTAGATTATTATTCACCTCACAAGTAGATATATACTTGTGGAATCACATAGTCTGAGATGAAGAAACTTTGTGATTTCTATCTATCTTGCTTGTTGGATCTAAAGGCTCAATCAAACACAGATCAGGGTACACGAACTATCAAGATAAAGATAGTTGGACCTGGCTTCACAAATTCCTAGGTGAAGTCTTTTTAGTCGCTAAACCTAAAAAGGTTTAAAGGAGAGGAAGACTCAAATTTACAACTAGGACACACAAGAATAGTGTCAGGGATTCAAAAATCCCATTTGTTTGAGGTTCTCCTTTTATAAACTTTGAAGATCAAGGTTGCTTTACATTTAAGCTAAGGTAGCTTTGGAATCAAGCAATCAATAATCACCGTTAGATGAAAAACTTCACTTGAGATTAACATAATAGCATATACATGCTGGTTACGATAAACAGTAACCGAACCGTGTACAATGACTTGTTCATGAAAGGTTAGCCAAAACTAGCCAGACGAACGATAGGCTTAACCATTTTCATATAACACTTTAGAACTTTAATATTGAGTCACAAATGTGATCAAACATGTCTACATAGTGTTTTTATAGCGTTGTTCAAATGCCAATTATCTCATATAGAATGATTCCGATGCATCTGAAACTATTTGACAGGGTAAGTACGTGTATTGTATTCCTGTTTGTGAGTATTTTTTTCATGGTACGTCTACCGGGTTTGTATACCTGTGACTATTATTTTTCCCATAGTCTACGTAATTTAAATAGCTCAGAGAATCCAATACTAAGTAGTATGGATACCTCAGTTGAACTGATACTGCTGAGTAAATAAAAGGTACGTTCGAAATGAGATCTGCTCGGAAGATCATATACTAAGTAAGTAAAGATATATACTTCGTAAAAGAAGATGCTAAGAAAACAAGGGTACATCTGTAAAACAGAGATGAGTAAGCAAATAAGCTAAATAAAGAGATATCTCAGATGAACAGATAACTTAGAAAACAGAGGTAACTCAGAAAGCAGAGATAACTTAGAAAGCAGAGATAACTCAGTAAATAAATAGCTAAGTGAGAAGATTTTGTAAGTGCAACTAAGTTAACAAATCACACAAGAGATTACGTGGTTCGGTTAATCCTAACCTACGTCCACGGGAAAAGATGATAAGTTTATTGATGATCTTGGTACAAATGGGTAGAAGAACTCCATTAAAGAGAATATGAAGCTCCTAAAGTAAAATATTAGAGAGAGAGTCTTTGTCTAATTCCTGACCAACCCAATTGTCCTCCCTCTTCTTGAGATAAGGATGGGTATTTATAGCTCCATATGCATCATGGATATCTTTGTTGTCTTCTGTTCCATCGAGATCCGATGGTCCTTTGTAATTATGGTACCTTCGTTGGCCGATCCCTGTCTCCAATCATACAATACCACTTTAGCTTCCTCCACGTGCCATCGTGAACAGTGAAACCTCCGTACAAGTTGTACCTTTGTTTTCCGTGTACCTTCGCCAGTCAGAGAATGCCACCTTAGCTTCCTCCAAGTGCCATCGTCAACTGTGAAACCTCCGTACAAGTTGTACCTTCATTGGTCGCGTACCTTCTCCAGTCAGAGGATGCCACCATAGCTTCCTCCACGTGCCATCGTGAACTGTGAAACCTCCATACAAGTTGTACCTTTGTTGGCCACGTACCTTCGCCAGTCATAGGATGCCACATACTCTGATCCCACTTGGTTGAAGACCACGTCTTCGCATTAAATGCTGAGCAGACTACTCAGCTACCACTGATAGACAGACACACCCATGTGCCTATACTACATCCTATTGTTTAACAACTAAGCAATCTTGGTAGTGTTTTGGTGTATTCTATTGTAGCGTACTTTGCTACTCCACCCTTTAATATTGCGCCACACGTTGATGGAGATAACTTCATAACTAAGGAGCCTAAGAAGCGATGTAGTGTGTGTCGTTGTAATATAATAAGTTGATCCACATTAAATGTTGTACCACGTGGCACAACAGATTTTTTGTACTAACAGTTTTCCCCTTTTCTTGAGGGTTTTTCGAAGAATGACCCTTAAGAAAAAAATCTTGATCCTCCTTTGTTTATTTCGCTGAAAATATCATCGAAGTATCAAATAAGTTTGCTGAGATACCTTCGAAACAACTTGCTGGGGTATCCTTGAAGAAAATTCGTCGAGGTACCATTGAAGTATT
This sequence comes from Papaver atlanticum, assembly GCA_023531105.1. Classification (NCBI taxonomy): domain Eukaryota; kingdom Viridiplantae; phylum Streptophyta; class Magnoliopsida; order Ranunculales; family Papaveraceae; genus Papaver; species Papaver atlanticum. The sequence goes on along the minus strand of JAJJMB010008884.1, from coordinate 1,186,604 downwards.
GAAGTAAATTGCTGAGGTACCCTCGAAGTATAGAAGTATCGAAGTAATTTGCTGAGGTACCCTCGAAGTATCGAAGCATATTACTGAGGTACCATAGAAGTATTGAAGTATATTACTGAGGTACCATAGAAGTATCGAAGTAGTTTTCCGATGAAGTACCATAGAAGTATCGAAGTAATTTGCTGAAGTATCTTCGAAGTATAGAAGTATCGAAGTAATTTAGTGAGGTACCCTCGTAGTATAGAAGTATCGAAATAATTTACTGAGGTACCCTCGAAGTATAGAAGGTACCTTCGAAGTAAAGAAGTATCGAAGTAATTTGCTGAGGTACCTTCGAAGTATAGAAGTATCAAAGTAATTTACTGAGGTACCCTCGTAGTATAGAAGTATCAAAATAATTTACTGAGGTACCCTCGAAGTATAGAAGTATCGAAGTACAAGATTCTGATGCTAATATTATCACACAAATATGCGTATGCTTGTATATATGTATGCACGTATGTATGTATGTATGTATGTATGTATGTATGTATGTATGTATGTATGTATGTATGTATGTATGTATGTATGTATGCATGTATGTATGCATGTATGTATGTATGTATGTATTTGTTTTCACCCTTTTTTAAAGCGGATCCTTCGCTCGCTGCTTAGGTATTTTTGCTACCTTCTGGACCAGCCGTCGCCTGAGCAAGATATAATGAGGCTAGAAAGTACTCCCTCATAGCACGAAGCTAAGTTTTAGCTGAGTTTGAGCTTATTGCTTACGCGTATATTATTTACCTTTTAGTTTTTATTTCGGCTAAGGTGACTCTAAGATGTCTCTTTACTTGCCTGGTATGGAGTTGTCTCCTGGTGTACCTTAGTTATTGTAGCTTCGCTCCTTTGCAATTAATGGAAGTATACCTTTTGGAACCTTTATCTTTGGTTAAGCTTTTCTCCGTATTGTTTGTACCTGCGTAAATATAATACGTACATATATCACTCCGTATTTTTTACCTTTTGGTAATGTGTGTTATAGCATTTTGCTTGCTTTGTTGCACAATATTTATGACATAGTGTGTCCAGTTTGTCGCATAATCAAGACATCGCTTTGTGCTAAGGTATAATTAACCTTGGTGGAACATTCAACGTCCTACCAGGATATCCTTTGGCCAGAAGGTACCGTGGTGGCGAGGGTCCTACGTGGGCAATAATTTTCCAGTAACCCTATGAGTTCAGTGCGAAGGCTGCTTTACTTCGACATGGTATCTCTATGGTGGATATCTTATCTTTTCTTATGCCTCATGTAAGAGTCAGTCGCCCCGAGGATCCGAGAATGACATATGCGCAGTTATGACTTACTCTGCCTCATCGTCAATTCTGACGGTGGGTGTCATTTCTAACCATTTGTTTTTTCCGTCAATTTTGACAGTGGGTGTTAGTTCTAACCCTTTGTTTTTGCATGTTGGTTTCATTTCACACACATTAAAATCTATATATATTCGAAATCTAAGCTTTATATTGATTGTTGAGGCTTATAATACCTCTTTCCAGGGATATGTCACAGCTTTAGAAAGGAAAAGTATTTGCATCTATGGAGCCCTCATCCGTGTAATTTGAGGTTACCTCCTCGTCAGTGTCAGCTACATGTTCGTCCTGGGAGCCTCATTTTAGTTAATGGGTGTCATAGGGTACTTTGCGTGTAGTGATAGACCCCTTGTAAGCTTCGTTATGGTTGCAGTGAGTTGTTCTTACAGGCTTCGTTCCTGCATAAAATAGAAATACAAATTCCTTTGGAACTCTGTGTATTCGAATGGTACCTCTTAGGATTGACTTGTTGATCCTTCTTAGCCTTGAAGGATTTCTTCTTTCGACGGACTTCCCCTTGCATTAGTCTTTGGCACTTCATAGGTTCCTCGGATGGGAGAGTCGGGGTATTGCTGAGGCTTGGGGTACACATATGTATACATACTTTGTTCCTCGTTGCGTTTGAGTTGTGCACTTGTGGGTATACAAGTGTATACATGCTTCGTGCATTGCTAGGCTGAGAGAATCGCAGTAATGGTGGTCGAGAGGTTGTGTCTGCTTATGCGCGTTGTCGTGTGACTCCTCATAGATGAGTATGAGTTGTAGTCTCGTTGAGTATGCATACACCTACGCACACGGGCTTTGTTGACTTGTACCTTCGTAGCTTTGGATTGAATAAATCATTCTTCATAATGGTGAGTTTGCCTTTAACAGGATTCGCTCACATGTATGCCTGACGGTGGTGAGTCTGCCTGTAAGGGGCTTCGCTCCCATGTATGGCTGGCAGAGGTGAGTCTTCCCTTAACATGCTTCACTCCCATGCATACCTTCGGTTTCAGACTTAAGTTGTAAAATACAACCATTGTTGATGTCTTTGGCTCCAATTATCGTGATTTCCACCTTCGTCTTTAAATCTTGTTGGGAGGATCAACCTTCTTTGATGATGTTGATGTTACACACCTTCCTTTGCCCCCGAAAATTTGCAAAGCGATAATCTTAAGAATTATAGAGGAACGAATCCTTGTCCTTCCATGCGAGTTGTATTTTGAACCTTTTTTAACCTCTGCTCTCTTTGTTTGGAAAAAACTTGCTTTTAGCAGGTTTTCCCCTTATTGTCTACATTCCTGCATAAAAATAGAAACAACGGATTCCTTGAAATGTGAAGGGTATACCATTGCAATGAGTTTTTCTTCTTTTCCTTTGAAAGACTGCATGCACGAAGGAATCTTCGACAACATTATGAAGGATTAATTCCCCGTGCTGAGCTGTGCTCACGAACGTGAAATTGCTCTTTAAGATATGAAACATAACCGTCTTTTCATATTATTCGACCACATCTTAGGTTGTAACTGCTCGTGCGGTCATGAGATGATAGAGACGTTCCTTTGTCTTTGGAAGCTGTGTCCTTGTCTTTGTCCTTAACTGTTCGTATATAAATACGTTTGGGTCAAGGACAGTATTCGTGTTAGTCTTTGGCTGTTGGGAATGTATATGAAGACACTCGATCCAAAGATAAGATCCATATTTTCCCTTGACTTCTCGTACTTAGATACGTACGATCCAAGGATAGCCTTCGTAATTGTCTTTGGCTTTTGAGAATGTATATAAATCTACTCGACCCAAAGATAAGCTCCATCTTTTCCCCTGTATACTTGTACTTAGATATGTATGAGCCAAGGGCAGCCTTCGTAATAGTTTTTGGCTATTGAGAATGTGTATAAATACATTCAATCCAAAGATAAGCTCTATGTCTGCCCCTGTATACTCGTACTTAGATACGTACGAGCCAAGAGCAGCCTTCGTAATTGTCTTTGGCTGTTGAGAATGTGTATAAATACATTCGAGCCAAAGATAAGCTCCATCTTTTCCCCTGTATGCTCGTACTTAAATACGTACGAGTCAAGGACAATCTTCGTAATTGTCTTTGGTTGTTGAGAATATATATGAATAACCTCAAGTCAAAGGTAAGCTCCATCTTTTCCCCTGGCTGCTCGTACTTAAATACGTATGATCCAAGGATAGCTTTCGTAATTGTATTTGGCTGTTGAGAATGTATATGAATCCACTCGAGCCAAAGATATGCTCCATCTTTGCCCCTGTATACTCGTACTTAGATACGTACGTGCCAAGGGTAGCCTTCGTAATAGTCTTTGGATGTTGAGAATGTGTATAAATACATTCGAGACAAAGATAAGCTCCATCTTTTCCCCTGTATGCTCGTACTTAGATATGTACGATCCAAGGACAACCTTCGTAAAAAAATTTGGCTGCGGAGAATGTATATGAATACATTCGAGCCAAAGATAAGCTTCATTTATACCCTTGGCTGCTCGTACTTAGATACATACGAGCCAAAGGCAGTCTTCGTAATAGTCTTAGGCAGTGGAGAATGTATATAAATACATTCGAGCCAAAGATAAGCTCTGTTTTTGCCTATGGATTCTCGTACTTAGATACGTACGAGCCAAAGGCAGTCTTCGTAATAGTCTTTGGCTGTTGAGAATGTATATAAATACATTAGAGCCAAGGATAATCTCCGTTTTTCCCCCTAGATGCTCGTACTTAGATACCTACGATCCAAGGACAACCTTCGTAATTTTATTTGGATGTTGAGAATGTATATGAATACATTCGAGCCAAAGATAAGATCCATTTTTTCCCATGGCTGCTCGTACTTAGATACGTACGAGCCAAAGGCAGTCTTCGTAATAGTCTTTAGTTGTTGAGAATGTATATAAATACATTCGATCCAAAGATAAGCTCCGTTTTTTCCCCTGGATGCTCGTACTTAGATACGTACGATCCAAGGACAACCTTCGTAATTTTCTTTGGCTGTTGAGAATGTATATGAATACACTCGAGCCAAAGATAAGATCCATTTTGTCCCCTGACTTATCATACTTAGATACGTACGAGCCAAATGCAGTCTTTGTAATAGTCTTTGGATGTTGAGAATGTATATAAATACATTCGAGCCAAAGATAAACTCCATTTTTTCCTCTGGCTTCTCGTACTTAGATACGTACGAGCCAAAGGCAGTCTTCATAATAGTCTTCGGCTGTTGAGAATGTATGTAAATACATTCGAGCCAAAGATAAGATCTATTTTTGCTCCAAGGCTTCGTGATTTGGACCTTCATATTTCTGTTTCCTGAGAGTAAATAGAAAAAAAGGGTAGGTACGTTCTTGGTAACCCTGTCAGGAAAAGCGATTACAAGTGTAGAACTTAACAAAGATATATGTGTTGAGTTGTATTTAATAGAACTGTCCAATGTTTGGGACATAGTTCCTAAATGAACCTCGGATTCAAAAACGACAGAGAGTATGCAAGCTGAGGTAAAGAAGGTTCCTCAGATATTCAAAAACAACAGAGAATACTGCAAGCTGAGTAAAAGAAGGCATCTGTTAAAGAAAACGACCCTCAGTTCAAAAATACCTTAGGGATTTTACTCCAAAACTTTTACTGAGATTCCCTCGGAAACAAAGGTATTCAAATCCATAGAAGGTTTGCTCATGAGCAAGCAAATAACAATAAAATAATAGCTTTTTAAGCTTTGAAAAGTATTTTTAATGGTGTTTCATAACCATTTTTTGTAGACCGTAAGATTACAAGCTTTTTTCGAGGTTAAATACTCGAAAAACTTTTAAAAGAATGATAAATCTTTACTAGAAAGTAAGATCCAACTCTCTTATTCTTAGATCCGATCTTCTAACGAAGATCTAAAGAAAAAAGATGATGAAATAGCAAAAATAACGAAAATTGAGAGATTTTTGGTCCAGCTCGTTTCTAGCGCCAAACTGTGACTACTATTTTTCCCATAGTCTACGTAATGTAAACAGCTGAGAGAATCCAATACTAAGTAGTATGGATACCTCAGTTGAACTGATACTGCTGAGTAAATAAAAGGTACGTTCAAAATGAGATATGCTCGGAAAATCATATACTAAGTAAGTAAAGATACTTCGTAAGAGCAGATGCTAAGAAAACAAAGGTACGTCTGTAAAACAGAGACGAGTAAGTGGATAAGCTAAATAAATAGATATCTCAGATGAACAGATAGCTCAGAAAACAGAGATAACTCAGAAAGCAGGGATAACTTAGAAAGCAGAGATAACTCTGTAAATAAATAGCCAAGTGAGAAGATAATGTAAGTGAAACTAAGTTAACAAATCACACAAGAGATTACGTGGTTCGGTTAATCCTAACCTACGTCCACGGGAAAAGATGATAAGTTTATTGATGATCTTGGTACAAATGGGTTGAAGAACTCCATTAAAGAGAGTATGAAGCTCCTAAAGTAAAATAGTAGAGAGAGAATCTTTTCCAAATTCCTAACCAACCCAATTGTCATCCCTCTTCTTGAGTTAGGATGGGTATTTATAGCTCCACATGCATCATGGATATCTTTGTTGCCTTTTGTTCCATCGAGATCCGATGGTCCTTGGTCAATATAGTACCTTCATTGGCCGCTCCCCGTCACAAATCAAACAATGCCACCTTAGCTTCCTCTATGTTCCATCGTGAACTGTGAAACCTCCGTACAAGTTGTACCTTCGTTGGCCGCATACCTTCGCCAGTCAGAGAATGCCACCTTAGCATCCTCCACGTGACATCATGAACTGTGAAGCCTCCGTACAAGTTGTAGCTTCGTTGGCCGCGTACCTTCGCCAGTCAGAGGATGCCACCTTAGCTTCCTCTATGTGTTATCGTGAACTGTGAAACCTCCATACAAGTTTTACCTTCGTTGTCCACGTACCTTCGCCAGTCAAAGGATGACACGTACTCTATGCCTACTTGGCTAAAGACCACGCCTTCGCATTAAATTCTGAGCAGACTGCTTAGCTATCTCTGACAGACAGGCACACCCATGTGCCTATACTACATCCTATTGTTTAACAACTAAGCAATCTTGGTAGTGTTTTGGTGTATTCTATTGTAGCGCACTTTGCTACTCCAACCTTTAATATTGCGCCGCACGTTAATGGAGATAACTTCATAACTAAGGAGCCTAAGAAGCGATGTAGTGTGTGTCGTTGTAACATAATAAGTTACTCAACCTTAAATGTTGTGCCATGTGGCACAACAGATTTTTGGTACTCACAATACCCTTAAGAAAAAAAATGGGTTCAGGAATCCACAGATCTTTTCTGGTTTGCATACTGTGTATGCGTACCTTTCCGGTTTAAGAGCCAACATATCTTTTCCAGTTTGCATACTAGGTATGCGTACCTTCTTGTATCACGAATCAACATACTTTTTATGGTATGGATATCGTGTATGCGTAACAAAAAGTCGCTGCCGAACTATAGCTACACTGGTATGTGTACTGGGTACATGTACTGCGGCTCCGGACTTATAATAGTTGTCCCAATATGTGAACTGGTTTGCATACTTTTCTGTATCCAAATTTACAGTAGTTTTATATCTCTCTAATAATCGATTTGAAACATTCCCGAATAACATCAATGACACATATCGCTGTTCCAGGTTATTTTCAAATGATTAAATCTTGAATCATAATTTAAGTCATAAGCAATAAATTTTTCCTAACCAAATTCATCAAGTATGAACAAATGTTCTTAAGCTTAGTCAGCATATTTCGAGAACGATTAACAAGATAAACTTGACTCGAAATTTTTATTATGCATTTAATGTCTAATTTAGTCATGCAACATTGTATCATAGATAGAAAGGAGAAAACTTGAGTAATAGGTGGTTCAGTCTTCACTTACCTTTTGTTGATGAAGTTCTCCAAAAGCTTCGGTTGATATTCTCCTTCAAACAGTAGAACGCAGTGATGTTTGGTACTCAACTACACATTTCTATCCTAACCTGAGACTTGACTAAATGTAGACTATAAATCAAGATATAGTTTTGATCAACAAGCTTGAGATAGCAACACTTGTGAGTTCGATCGACCAATGCTCCAACACATAAAATTAATTATTTTTCCTGAGGATTCAACGTCGTTATATTCTAGTTTTTCTTTGAGTGAGTGTGCATTCTTTGCAATTATTAAAATACTATTTTGTAGTTGTGCAAATCGTTTCCTCCGGTTTTAACGCAAAATTTATCTCAATGTCAACACATTGGAGACTAATTTTTTATAGCTTCCTTAAATTAGTGAACTTAAACTCTTCCTATTGGAGATGCTCTTATTACTCACCAATTTTTACCATCCATTACCGTTTTTTAAACTACTCATAACACGCTACATAAGTGTTGCAAGAATATCGGAGTTGTAGAGACAGACCTATGTAGGGTTAACAGAGGTTGAAGTCCCAGTCTACAAGCCATTTATATGAGTTTTTTTTTTTTTTTTTTGAAGCATGAAGTTGTATTAAAGTTAGGAAGAAATAACATGAGGGTACATTGTACCCATAGAGTTTGCCATTACAATAGGACCAATACACGATGGTGTTTTGTGGTCCCAGATTGTTGTAGATAGATTTCCAGTTGTGCTGTCGTCTGCTGCTTTGTTTGCTAAACCGTCTGCCACCTGATTTCCTTCCCTGTAAATATGTTTTATGGTGCAATGCGGAATTTGGGCCAATCTAAGCTTGATTTCTTCTATCATATTGTTTAAGTACCAAGGTGGTTCGGTTGTCGAGGTTAAAAACCTTAGCTGATTTTCCGAGTCCGTTTCGAATTGCACCTTTGGCCATTCTCGATCTGTAGCTGTTCTTGACGCTATGAGCATGGCCCAAGTTTCGGCAGTGAGCGTTGTTGTTATACCTAATGGTTGTGCAATTGCAAAGATTGTGATAACAGTTTCGTTTCGGCAAATAATTCCCGCTCCCGCCAATCCCGGATGTCCTCTAGCTTCTCCATCTGTATTGATTTTGATCCATTCCGGGTGGGGTTTACTCTATCCTACTAAGATTGTGATTGACTTGGGGATCCGATGCACAATGTTTGTAGATGATTGAGTTCCTGGTAGCACCGGTGGGAGTTTCTGTTGAGCCCAGGTGTATTCCTGTTGTAGGCGGTAGCCATTTGAAGTATGTTTGTGGGGTTCGTTTGCTTTTGGTTGTATACGGAGTCATTTCTAGCTAGCCAAAGGGACCAGAAGAGAAAACAGAATGTGGTGGTGGTTTCGTTACAGATTTTACCCGAAAGAAGTAGGGATATAGATGTCTGTGGTTTTATTGAAGTGGGTATTCCTTGGTGGGTGCTCTTTGGAGTAGATATCCAGGGAAGTAGTAGGTTCCACGAATCCATAGCGATCGGACAATGTAGCAGGATATGCTTTGCAGTTTCAGGGTCAGAATTGCACTGGGGGCAGAGATTCGAGTTGGTGAGGCGGATGTGATTGAGTAGTTGGAGGGTTGGTAAACCCTCGTTAAGTACTTTCCACAAGAAAAGTTGTACTTTTGGTGGACAGTGGAGCATCCATATGTGAATGTTTCACTTAAATTAATATTTTTTTCAGCCTTCTTAGGTTTGTCCCTTCGCCCTAAGGTATTGGGAAGATCAATCTTCAAGCAAAAGAAACTATTAGTGTTTTGAAATTTGCAATTGGTTTAAACGATTTATTTTCCAAGACGTATATAGTCTTGGGTAGTATTGTGGAGGATATTATAGAAAAATGATTTATTAATCATATACATAATATTATAACCTTTATTTATTGTTCTTTATAACAATATTTGATTAGAAATTTAAAATAATAATATTTTCGTCTCCGAGAAACAATCCGTACTTGCATACTGTCCAACTAACATCCTTGCTTGCGGTTTATAATTAAAGTCACATACGTTATTATTGAGAGTTACATTGCGGCAAGCATATAATTATTTTTACAATTAAAATAATTAAACACTTTAATTTGTTTGGATGTTTTATCATTTGGTTTCTTTAATTTTCCATATCTAGTATTTTGGATTTATTTATCCTCACAACTCTATAGGATGTCAATTATGTGAAATCCTAGAGATATAGAATAGGGAAAAAATGTTTCAAACTACGCAATTGTATATAGTCGTGGATAAAAATTGAGAGGAAATATAACATAACTCGAAAATATAAGGGTGTTGGTACATCTTAATAATTAGAAATCAAGTTGGGAACAAAATTGTATAATGACTTTGAGAAGCAAAAGAAGTTACATTTTTTGTGAAGTACATAATTTTTACTTATGGATTCTTAATAATTTTCATAATTTTGGATACCAAAAAAACATTATACCGTGTTTGGATACCAGAAGCAGAAATCAGAAGCAAAAATCAGAAATAAAATTATTCTATTTCACAAAGTCATCTTTTTTGCTTTTAGAATTCTATACCCAATTTGACTTCTAATTAAAATATAAATTTGTAAAATCATAATAATTTTCTAATTAAAATTGAGAACAATAAAATAAAGATTAGTCAAAGGGAGACTTTTGTTAAATGGTACCACATCGCCTAGGGCAACCTAGGTATCGTGCTTAATAAGCCTCGGGCAATCCTAACCTTGCAAGCCGGTTTTCTAGGTTAGTTAGGCCGGAAGGATTTCTAACATGGTATCAGAGACAGACCCCCTCAACGCTACCCGTATCCGTCTGTGTATCAGTGGTTTCCGTACCACTCCGTATCCTCCTGTGTGTGTCCGTGGTTTCCGTACCACTCCGTTCATGGATTCCGTGCCGAAACGGCCCGGGATATTATTAGGTGTCTGAAAAGTACTTGACATCATTGTTAAGTAAAAAACCCAACTTGATATTAAACACCCTAGATACTTAGAACTTTTCTGGAACATAGAAGTGGATTATCACTTATAGGTCATGACCGTTGTGTGTTTGATCTTTCGATGATGAGGTGGATGCTCAACTAATTATCAACGAAGCTGAAATTTGGTGCCGTTTAAAGGATCGGATCCCACATAACTTTCATCTATAGTAAAATTGTAAGTACTGGACCCCAAATAAAAGCTCATTTTTTTCTTTCAAAACCTAGTAGTTCTGCCCTATCAAATTTCCAACGTACCCAAATAAACAACATAATTGTGCCATGTATTCAACGAATGGTCTTAAAATTTTGATCCACACAACTCTCAAACTAATCTATTTCGTAGTATACAGAATGCCGACTCCCGCTCATTGTATAGCTGGTAGTTCGATTTAGCTTGTCTCCAGACTCTCCACCTTTGCACATATTTGTGGAGGATTGGTATTCTTGATGTTGTGTTTGTATAGGCATTTTAGAAGCAACGACTGAAATAGTTTCTTTGGCTACAAATTCTGATATTCCACCTACTTCATAAAGTATTCGACCTAGTTTAAAGACAGATACCTAATATTTTGGAGATTCCTTCCCCGAGCCTATACGTGTTTCCGTATGTCTTAATGTAACAGTTTATCTGGAAATATACGCACCCATATTTTTCCACCATGACGTACATATCGTGTCATTGAACGTCGCCCTGCTTCTATTTATCTATATGTGATCCAAGGGGGTTGAAGTGCCCGAAGAGCATATCTACTGAAACTGTGGATCACAGTTTGTGATGATTTCTAAATCTATCCATTTTTTGTAGTTGATCCTAGTAGGTTTTTGATTTCTTCTTTATCTTTAGCACAGTGGTTTTAATTTGACAATGAATGGGTCCATCTGAAGGTGGACGTGTGCATAGTTTTCATTTTGGACCTTCATAGACCAAGATTTCAGATAAGAGAGTTTTGCTTATAAGATTCGGTTGGCTGCATTTTTAGGAGAAAAAAACTTGAGTTTCTCTTGTCAGAGTTTCTTTTTGTTTTTTTTGGATAAATTGAATGTTTCATTACAACTGCGGTATTGATAATTTGAGCATCTGACGGAATTCTCTTCATAAAAGGCTGACTACACATTGGCCTTTGGTTTCATAAGTGCTTCACTAAATTTTCTTTTGATGTAAAATTTCTTGTATGAAATACTTGTATCCACAGTTTCAAGGAATTAACATGGAGCCAGAAATTGATTGTGAACATATTTCTTAATGGTTATTATATACTAGAAAATTCATTTTCTGTAAATTTGTTGCCTTCCTCATATTTCCTGCGCTAGTCATATTTTCGGACTTTATGATTAATGGGGTAGTAAGACAACATTTTTTCATTTTAGGACTAAAGAAACCATCTCCCATTTTATGCAAAACATAATTTGGATGTACTTACTTCTTAAGTAAAGTTGTTTACAAAATGAACAACATATGAGAAGCGTAATCCTCCAAATTATTACATGTGCGGTGGAAATTACATTGCAATAACATGTTCTCCTATTATTGATTCTCTTGACTTCGTTGGTCCCATTAAAAGTTAGTCATCTAGTGACTTTGACTATTGATTCTGCGCGCTGGTCATTTGCCAAAGCAATATTTTTCATCATGATATTTATCAAGGCGTTGGTTTCAATGATGTATCCAACCCAAATTATGGAAGTACATCGAGTATCTATCTAGGTTCAAACCAAAAACAGTCCAGATTGAAATTTCTCCACATTTTAATAATTTACTTATGAATGGTATATCAAAATAGACTCAAGTCTGACTAAAAGACTTCTTTAAAACACACCATTAGGGTAAAGAGGAAAAATCCTCGTGAGACTCAAGGACACCAAGACCTGTGAAGATACTAGAATGGTGGTTATAAGATGAGTGTGCGATGATTAAAAAGATTGAAGTAAAAGAACCAAAAAAGGGTCACATACATTTTAATTCATCCATTTCAGAACAATAAGACTACCTTATTACATGCACATTGTCCATTATACACACCTCACAGATTACTAAGTAAACTAAATCGTAAAGATAGTAAAAGGGACCGAAAAGAAAACACAATTCATCATCTTGATCATACAATGCATTTAACACATATTGGCATTGAGTGACATATACTGAGATATTAATCGTGAGTTGGAATAATGTATGAGATCTCTGCAAGGATGTAGAGGTGAATCTAGTTGTAGAAGGAACCATAAGAGTGTTTTGTGGGATGGTGCAACAACAAATACAGGGCGGTGCTAACAAAGTGTTATCACCTGGTAAAAGTAACATTCCCACTTAATGTTATTGATGTCAAATCTGAACTTTACATCTTCCAGACTTCTCATCAACCAACAACATGCACACTTGACGTCAACCAACAACAAATCCAAACTGGAAACCTACGAATACCCTTTAAGTCAACTTAGTGCTAGTTATTGGTGAGGATTACCTGGATTTTCCAGATATTCCATGGATATAGAGAAGATGAGCTCAAATAAAACAAACTGCTCCATTCCATGGCTATTATAAGTCATTTCCTTTGTTGTCTGATGTTTCTATAACCTACCCATTTCAGTTCTCGAGCACGATATTGAGATAATCAAGGAGGGAGTCCCTGAATACAACTGCTTTCTTTCTTTCTCTCTTTAATTTACTTATATATGTATACAACTGCTTCTATGTAGTTCTCTGTATTCAAATCATTATATATCTTTTTTCTTTTATTCGATCAAGGAGATTAAAACAACAATTAGTAAGAGAATGTTTAAATGTGAGAAGACCTTTCTTTGTGGGTTTTCGACTTGTTTTCTGTTCCCAGATTAGGGAAACTATTTTCAACCTCCAAGAATAGAACTGCTAGTTCCCATTCAAAGCTTTATTCTTCGTACAAATACGATCATTCATGTAGGTGTAAAATTCGACCATCTCCTTCAAGAACTGCGCGTAATGGTGTGTACCACCTGCTTTCGGCCATTATATCATTTCAAATAAAGAAAAGAAAAGTAATCAGTTCAACCAAAATTATCACATATACCCAAGTTTCATAAGTAGTATACAGGAAATGTCAAAATTATCATTCAAGAGGATAAAATAATTGTAATGTCAAATGAATAATCTTATATCACAGATGGATAAGCTCATGGCCTAGAGTAAATAATATTACCTTTTTTAAGAAGGGGTTGCTTTTCTCACTTCTGACGAAACAAAAAATTCACAGTGTAGTGTGTCTGTTAACCCGAAATCATAAACAACACTCTAGCATGATTGGGTGTAATATAGGGGAAGGATGGCATTACCTACAAAAAATAAGAGTAAGACCGACATTATCTAGCTTTGTGGCCCATTTTAATGAAAATTCTATGGTGCTTGCATTTTTACAGAACGCAAAACGGATATTGGTAGATTGGTTGATTTCTGAAACATTAAGCTCTTTAGCTAAACCAACTACTGCTAGATTGGTTCTGTCCTTAGCTATGCGCTTTGGTTGTAATATTCTTCGACTGTACCTAACTAATGCTATGATATCAATCAAAATAAAAAATCAATTGAACAAAGTAAGAAACAGAATTCCAATCAAAGAAACTAATCAAATACATGAAATGCATCGACAAAGTCAGTCACACCGAGCAAAAAAAAATCAACAAAGTCAGTCACAGTGAAAAATCAATTGAAGCTATGGAAGAAACAAAATACGAATTCATCAAACACAAATTTAAAGAAAAATTAAATTGTACTGACCTAATAGTTTTGAGAGCGTATGCGAATGAAAGAAATGGAGAAACATGGGAAGATATAACCTCTATTGAGGTTTATGTAGGGATTTCAGCGGGTAGCTCTTCTAACGTAACGTATCAAATTGATTATGCGGTTATGAATCAAAGGGATTGGATGGCGTAAATCACGTCGTTGTTAATAAGGGGGAACAATCCGAGGAAGAGCCCCAATTTATTTTTGTAACGGAAGAGGGGATTAAGCGAAGAAGATATCGTGATTATGGGTTTTGTACCAGAAGAGGGGATTAAAGAAATCTTGGACATCGGATTAGGCCTTAAAAAGGGGTTCATTCTCTGCCACGATTTGTCTTTCGCACTTATAGAAGAATGGCGGCCGTCGATCGGAGAAGAACACCTATTCATATCCGTTAGATCGGGAAAAATACATTTGTTTATGTAAGATAGATACCCAATTTGACTTCTTATTTTTTGACTTCAAGAAGTTAAAAAGTAACTTTTAGAGTGACATACAAACATCCAATTAAGCAGTATCACTTTTTTGTTTTGGGGTGATTTTATTAGTTTGTACGGACTATAACTACAGTAGAACTTCGTTAAATTAATCCGCGATAAATTAATAACTTCGTTAAGATAATATTTTTTGCCAGTCCCGTCTTGGGCCAGTGTGCTAAATTAATAACCCCGCTAAATTTATAAGATAATAAAATTTTTAAGTTTCAAACAGGGCCCAACTAATATATATATATAAATTAATAATCAGTGTGATAACATTATATTACGCTGCTTATTAAAATAGGCGTCTAAGGTTATTTGTTTTTGTTCACATTTATCATATATTGGACTTCATCTTTAATTTTTTGTACTCCCTTGAGAAGTTCCCAAATGATTTTTTTTTTATTTTTTTTTCTTATTTTAATTTTAACGTTAAAGAATATATATTTATACACATAATATGCCATAAAATAATTAGAAAATAATTTGAATAGAAAATAAAATCTCTAGATATTTGATACCGCACACTTATTATAGAAATTTAAAGTTAAATTTGGTATGTTTTGACATAATAATAACTTATTAATTTACCGATAAATTAATATTTCGCTAAATTGATAGAATTTAGCAGTCCAAAGACTATTGATTTATACTTGCAAGGTTACTAGTACCTTTTCTTCTTCTTTTTTCTTTCTTTTTGGACTGTACTCGGTTTTGCGCGACATGGTATGGGCCTATGTGGGTGTTGCGAAAATCACGCTTCAAGTCCAACCGCATGTCTGTATAAGGCCCAAGATCCAATTTGGAATTAACCTACTGCTAAAGACGCGTCTTTACATTCTTTCCATACTTTTCCGTTTCCCAAACGAAGACAACTTTCAGGCTGCAACCTTTTCTGATTCTAGAGTCTTCTCATGAAAGCCTATATATACCTGTGAACGAAGATATTGGTTCTCACGTTCTATCTTTTCGCTGTTCTTTCTCTGCTCATAAGATTTTTTTCTCAATTAGTTTTTTCTTCGGAACCTTTTAATTGATAGGATATGTCGTCTTCAAAGATGGTAACCTTGAAGAGTTCTGATGGAGAAACTTTTGATGTTGAAGAATCCGTTGCTCTTCAATCTCAAACCATTAAGCATATGATCGAAGATGATTGTACTGATAACGGAATACCTTTACCCAATGTAACTAGCAAGATTTTGGCTAAAGTTATTGAATATCGCACGAAACATGACGGTGATGGCGATGTAAAAGACAAAGATTTCAAGGACTGGGATGCTGAGTTTGTAAAGGTCGATCAATCTTAGTTGTTTGATTTAATTTTGGCTGCAAATTATCTGAATATCAAAGAGTTGTTGGATTTGACTTGAAAGACAGTTGCTGATATGATCAAGGACTAGACACCAGAGGAGATCCGCAAGACATTTAACATCAAGAATGACTTCATCCCTGAGGAAGAGGAGGAGGTCCGAAGGGAGAACCAGTGGGCTTTCGAATGATTTGAAAGCTAAACAAACCTCTAGGCCGGGTTCTTTTCTTTTTGTTATGTTAGTTTTTAAGTATTTGGTTTATGCCTTTATGTTTAGACAATTTTTATTGGATTACTACTGATTAGTATCATTCGCTTAGTTTCTTAATTCATTGTCTCAAGTTTTTACTTTTTTCCAGTAAAGATAAATAGATTAGACTATGTTGAATTGTGATCAACTACTTTATGTTATTACCATCAGCTAAATATTTCTGGTTCGAACATATGAACGCTTTGATTACCTATAGAGATTGTGAATTGTGGTACCTAATTGCCTATTGAGATTGACTCGGTTATCAGTATATATCGGCCAACAGCTGAACATATGCAAAAACTCTCAAGAGTTTTAATGGGTTTTCATAAACATGGGGCAATTTTTGGATATAGTCCTCTTTAACATCCACTAGTTACGGTGGTGCCTTTTCTTCTTCTTTGATTTCATCTTTGATAAAGGAAAAAAAAAGGACAGATATGAGTTTCCAAGCTTCAAGTGCTAGAAAGGAAAACTGAAAAAACGTACTGCTGATTAAGACTCACTGAGAATAAACCCTTTCCTTCCATCGAAACAGATCCCTGAACTCATTCCTAGGCAGTCCCCATTGATAAAGCAAGAATTTTACTTTTATGATTGTATTAAATATTTTCATCTTGTGCATGCCTTGTTATGGTATTTCGCCCCATCCAAACTTCCCACCAAATTGCTTGAGGTAAGTGGTTCTAGAGATGAATTGCCATGCAAACTATATGAGTCTAGTCAGAGATGAGATTTTGATGGATTGGAACAATTTGTTGAGATTTTTTTCTTAACGTAAAATTTGGGCTTTCCTGCCAGCCCCAAAGCAGGATTACACCTTGCCTCGGGGATGGCCCTCTGCTTTGCGATATATACAGTATAATGGTATCCCGTCCCTCGAGGATGGTTGAGAGAGTTTGTGACTTCAACAGTACACAAGTCTTACCACCGGGGATTTCCAAACTTTCCATGTTGTTATAACGGGTAAGGTAATGCTGTAATGTAAGAACCACAAAGGAAAAAGAAATCTGGTCACCACTTCAAGATAATCTAGCCCTAATCTAGAATCACTAAAAACCAATTTGGAGTTCGTTACCAAACAAGAAAACATGCAAGCAAGCCTAAAACGCTCAATTAAATGAAGAGAGCAAATTATATCAATCAATAATACTCAAAACATAGCCCGATGTAAAAAAAGAACTACAATAACTAACTCAGGCCTAGGGGCATACTATGCTCAGATCAACGCCCTGTTCTTCATATATCCCTTCTTTAAATAAAAAAAAAGAAAAAAAAAAAAAGCATAACAGTAGACCCTGCAAAACACTTCAAAAGAAACCAAACGTTGTTCCACCATGCATTACCACAAGGTTTCGCTTTGAAATAATTCAAAATCTTATTGAACGTCTTGTCAAAAATCTCCTCGAGGACCTTGGCTGTCTTTCTCGCGTGCGGCAACCCTCTCCTCAACTACCTTACAACCCAAATGCCATAAGTTTTTAATATTCAAGTAGTTTGCCGCTAGAATAATATTGTCCAATTCAGCTTCGTTGAACTTAATAAATTCAGTATCCCAGGTATTAAGTTCTTCCTCAATTTTACCATCGTCCTCCCCTTTGTAAATTTCTGCATGTTTCTTGCAGTATTCAACAACTAGAGCCAATAAGTCGCTTCTTATGGGGGGTAAAAGTATTACGCGATCAACACCATCGTCTTTGATCATATGCTTAATTTTTTGAAATTGAAGAGCAACAGCTACGCCAACTTTAAAATCTTGTCCATCAGAACTACGTAAGGTTACGGTGTTTGAAGTCGACATGATCAATCGAATTAACAATTTAAGTTGAAAGAAAACCGAGATATATTTTAATGAGTAGCGAAAGAAGAGCAGATAGAAATCCAAAACTTTGTTAACATCACATGTATATATAGACTTTATAAGAAACCCAAAACTTAATAGGTTTGGGAAGCTCAAAATTAGGAAAGATTGCTATTGTTTGGTAGTTGCCTTATACAGACAAACACTCTGGCTTGGTATATACCAGCTTATGAATCTAGATTTTGAGGTTGATGAAGGGTACACACTTTTTTTTCTCCTGCATCAAGTAAAATTAGTTTGAACAGATATAAATTATTCTTAATTAATTAATTGAATTCACCATAAACTGCATAAATTAATTGAATTCACCATAAACTACATAAATTAATTGAATTCGCCATTAATGTATAAATTAATGGTGGGTTTGTTTGTAGAATTCATCGTTCCCATGAGATTACAAATTTTGGGATTCATGTAAATCCTTTGTGTGTTTGGTAATACAATTAATATTCATAGGATTGAGTTTTCTTGTTCTAAAGTCTTTGTACCGTTTGTCATTACTCTCAAATATTAAAGTTGCATATATATGGGATTTAAAGCTAAAAAAAAATGGGTTCATAAATCCCTTGATAAGTTTCCCTGCAAATCTTAGGGGGGAGGGGTCGGACTCCATATGGGAATTTGCTGAAAAACTGAATCCCGTAGGAAACATGATTCCAAGGATTCGGGCAATCAAACATAAAAAGAGAAACATAATTCTACCAAATCCCGTGGACCCATGAATTCCACCTTTAAAATTCTACATCCAAACCCACCATAAGGCTATTAACGTTAGATAATAATCTGAGTCCCTGAGGAACACAAACTAGTGAGATCCGAAGCCCACACCCATATGTTTCCTTGGTGTGGGCCCCTGGGGCAGTGTTTATCGGGAGAATTTTTAAGTCAGCGTAGCATCATCCATTTATTATTAGCTTAAATAATTTGGCGTTTAGAGGCGGCCGAAAAAGAATTTGGGGATTAGTAAAACAAATCAGGGTCACTAAGAAGTAAAATGACCTGACCCCCCCCATCCACCCATTTTGTGTAATGACTAATCTATCCTCGATTAATTAGTATTAACTGTTAGTTAATTAATGTTAATCTGTAGATATAGATTATATAGTTAGTGTTAGAAAATCACTTGAGTTATTGTGTTTTGAAGTTTTAGAGAAGAAGAAGAAGAAAAATAAGAAGTGCGAGAAAACTAAGTTTACCTAAAATCAATAATAATGGATGAGTACGAAAAAGAAGGTGGGAAACATCATGAAGAATAATCAATTTGAAGGTTCAATAATGATTAGAGAGACAATTGAATGCATTCAACGCCATTAACGTCCCAGGATTGGTAGATAATAGAATATTTTACCTACCGAGTATACTCTTCTGTTCCAATAGAGAAACACAATCTGTTCGTGATGTCTATTATCTACCGATAGTTCCATAATGTCCATCATCACTGATTGTGATAGTTTCCCCAAATATAGTTTTTCAAAACTAATATAATTTTGAATTTCTCTATTTTCATAATCGGTAGTTTCGTGATGTTCATTATCTACCGATTGGACAATCAGTAGCTTCATGATGTTCATTGTCTACCGATCTATCGGTAGCTTCATGATGTTTATTGTCTAACGATTGTGATAATAACCCCAATCTTATTTTTCAAAACTAATATAATTTTGATTTTCTCTATTGTCATAATCGGTAGTTCGTGATGTTGAGTGTCTACCGATTGTACAATTGATAGTTTCTTGATGTTCATTATCTATCGATTGTGATTGCAGCCCCATATCTAATTTGTAAAAACTAATAGATTTTTGAATTTCTTTACTTTCACAATCTGTAGACATAACTGGATTTTGTCTACTGATTATGCTTAATTTTTAGTACAGAAAAATTAAATTTTTTGACGCAAAAATAATCGGTAGATTACAATCTATTTTAGTTAGAACATCAACCATACTCGGGGGATAAAATCAACTTTATAACTACCGATTATGTTTCTTCAGCTCGAAATCTTAGAATTTTTTTTGATCAATTGTTTGATTTCAAACAATCAAATCTTACTTTTGGTTCACAACTATCATCATTTATCCGTTTGTTTGCTTAACTCGAATTTCTTTTTGTTGTTCTAAGTTTCAACTTTAAGGTTAATAAATTTTGAGTTTTAATTTTAAGCAATTAATCCTATTAACAATTGTTGATATAAATGTAATAGAGATTTTCTGTATCTAATTCTAATCTTAAGGTATTCATCATGAGTTAAGTATATTTTTTTTGGATATAACGTTAAGTTTTAAAATAATGTTTTTTTTTTCTTTTGTTTTTTCTTCTTCGCTATCGCCTTCTATTTCAAATTTGTTTTTAAAGAGGGGAGAAAAATGATTTCATATTAGCAAAGAAAAGAAGACTTTAAGTATGAGATTCAGAAGAACTAGATGAGAATAGAAAAAATAGAAAATAGATAATACTTTGATACATGTCTCTTTTTACGAAGCTTTTGATATTCAAGTGAATTTTAACGGAATCAAGATGACTCATGGCTTTGAGTTCGAATGTTAGAACAAGTTTCAGTGGTTCTGCACGGACCGTCATTTTGGACAATCGCAAAATAAGTGGGCCCCACCCCCTGTATAAAAACAGGAGGTCCCATTTATGGTGAATGTTGTGTCTGCACGGTTTTTACATGGTTCATTTGGATGTTCCATGCAGACTTTTTGAACAAGTTTTTCATTTTGTTTGGGGTAAACAGTTTACAGATCGGACTAGGTCTTATGAGTTACTGGTCTAATAAGCCAATTCGACCGGTTCGCCCGAACTTAAAAAGTCTTTGAAGAAATATCTGGATCAGTATTGAGCCAACAAAAGATGCGACTGCGTCACCGATTCTTCAGTCTGGCCGGTCAGCCACGTTAGACTATCGAAACACTAGTTTAGTCCCGATAAAGGATACCAAAATTTAACAAGCAGTACCTTTTTTTTTTTTGGACTTCTCTCGGTTATGTATGGGTCTATATAGGTGTTGGGCAAATCAGGCTTGAAATCCAACTGTATTTCTGCAAAAGGCTCAAGATCCAGCAAGTTATTACAACTGCTAAAGACACGTCTTTTCACTCTTCCCATAATCTTTCCGTTTCCCAAACGAAGACTACTTCCAAATCAACCAAGTGGGGTTAGCCCAGTTGACCAGGAGTCTGACTCTCAAATAGGAGGTCAGCAGTTCGAGTCTCCGCTCAAACGTAATTATACTAACTTTAACATGGGTTTAAGAGGGCCGAGTTTGCTCAGTGAGGAGTAAGCCGGTGGCTACGCCCCCAGGGGGCAGGACGGGCCTATGCCTAGCAAAAAAAAAAAAAAAAAAAAAATGCTTCCAAATCGCAATCCTTCATGAAGAGTTTTAATCGGTTCAAGTTTTGGAATTCTCATAAAGTCTATATATAGGTGTTGCAAAATTCACAGTACTTTTCAGCTGCAGCTAAAAGCTATAATTAGCTGCTGCAAAATGAAACTTTTGCCACACAACTGTAGCAACAATATGAAAAGAGTGTGGCAAAAAGTATAATCTCTTGCTGCAGCACTAGACTTCTTGCTACATAGGTTATCGCGACACTAGTAGGGGTTTATGCCATACCCATTGGGTGGTGCAATATATTAAGTTTCTTGTAGTGTTTCTTTCTCTGCTCATAATTTTTTTCATAGTTTTTTTGTCAACCTTTAATTGATAGGATATGTCGACTTCAAAGATGATAACATTGAAGAGTTCTGATGGAGAAACTTTTGATGTTGAAGAATCTGTTGCTCTTCAATCTCAAACCATTAAGCATATTATCGAAGATGATTGTGCTGATGAGAAAGGGAAAGATGAGGTTAAAAACTGGGATGCTGAGTTTGTTAAGGTCGATCCATCTGAGTTGTTCGATTTAATTTTGGCTGCAAATTATCTGAATATCAAAGAGTTGTGTGATTTGACTTGCCAGACAGTTGCTGATATGATCAAGGGCAAGACACCAGAGGAGATCCGCAAGACATTCAACATCAAGAATGACTTCACCCCTGAGGAAGAAGAGGAGGTCAGAAGGGAGAACCAGTGGGCTTTTGAATGATTTAGGTGTTCTTTTCTTTATATACATGTTAGTGTTTATGGTTTAATTTATGTTTTTGATTAGTCCAGACAAAATTTATTCGACTAATACTGATTATTATGATTTGCTTTCTTAATTCAGTGTTTACATTTGATTGCATATTTTTGTTCTTGTTTCCCTAAAGATTGATTTTCTTGAATTGGCACCAAGCAAGCCCCCAACTTTATTCTGTTCCCAGCTTTTTACCCATTAGACTCGACCCCTAATTAACATACACCCGATATTTCTTTACGTCTAAATTGAAACAAAAAGCTGGATTAAGGGTATCTGCTGCTCGTTATGGATATAAATTTGTGTTTGCAAAGACTTTTAGTCACATAAATTGAAAACAAATATATATTCCAACGTCTTTGATGAATCTAGTTTATAAACCGCTCGACCTGCTGAAGTCTTGAAGAGCATAACCTTGATCAAAGACATTCCCACAGCGCATATCAAACATTCGGATGCCATGATGCCATGAACCTGCCTACCTTTGATGGCCAGAATTGAAAACCCTTTTCCTAAAAGGAATGCATTCCTGTTGCGACAAACGGATTGCTTATTACCAGTAGAGAGGCAATCACAAAAGTGGATGCTTACATTGACTCAGGGAGTTATAGCTTAACGAGTTGCATGGAAGTAAGAGACAAAACTGGGGTTGAAAAATAATCATAGCGATATCATTGAAGAGCTTTGGGTTTTCGAGCTGAGGTTCATGTGATCATGCATTCTTAATAACCTCCTTACGAGTTTTTAATACAATTACTGATTTGAACTTCATTTAATCAACTTTTTCGTCGAAACATATAACAGTTTTTACAAGTTGAAGTTAATTACTGTTTTACATTCTTGCAGCCACAGTTTTATATATTTTTAACAGAAAGTCAGGTGAATATAGAGGTGTATAAGGTCACACAAATCAATGTATGCAACTGCGAAGCTTTAACCGGCATTAAAAGATCTTCGATTTTCTCAAAATTTTATTTTCTTTGATATTTGTTCATTATCCTTCAATCTCATATTTATAGCAGAATTTGCAATAACAACTTTGCCAAATTTTCTCGGGGAATAATCTTGCAATATGATAATAACAATTAAGCCACCATAATTTAATGGTTCAATCCACTGTAAATTTTGAATGAATGGTTCATACGAATTTAAGGATAGTCTGAATCTCATATTGTTGAATAATTGGATTATTGATCTTATACAATACTACAATGGGTTTTTAACTTTTAGGAGAATACTGTGGTTTACCAGTGATAATCTTCATTTATCAACTGATCGAGTTGAAGTTTAAACTAGGAGAAAAAAGAAAAGAAATTGGCAGCAAAAGAGTATCATGGGTATGCATACAAAACTTAGTGTACGTAGATAAGTGACACCAAGATTTACCATCTTGAAACCGTAGTACGTACGTTATGGTGTGTAGTGAAATTTAATCGGGCTTCAGGATCCAACTTCTAAAGACACGTTTCCTCACTCTTACCATATATTCAGTTTCCCAAACGAAGATAACTTCTTAATATATGGATCCTTCCTTATTCTACACGTCTTCTACTTGGTTCTGGAATTCTTTTCATTCAAGTTTTTGGCTTCTCATAAAATCTATATATACCTGTGAAAAAAGGTATTAGTTCTCACGTTCCAATTTTTCCTTTGTTTTGTTTTGCCTTTCTTTTCTTCCTTCGCTCATAAAACTTTGCTCAGTTTTTTTTTCAACCTTTAATTGATAGGATATGTCGACTTCAAAGATGGTAACCTTGAAGAGTTCCGATGGAGAAACTTTTGATGTTGAAGAATCTGTTGCTCTTCAATCTCAAACCATTAAGCATATGATCGAAGATGATTGTACTGATAATGGAATACCTTTACCCAATGTAACAAGCAAGATTTTGGCTAAAGTTATTGAATACTGCATGAAACATGACGGTGATGCTGATGAGAAAGAGAAAGATGAGGTTAAGAACTGGGATGCTGAGTTTGTTAAGGTCGATCAATCTGAGTTGTTTGATCTTATTTTGGCTGCGAATTATCTGAATATTAAGGAGTTGTTGGATTTGACTTGCCAGACAGTTGCTGATATGATCAAGGGAAAAACACCAGAGGAGATCCGCAAGACATTCAACATCAAGAATGACTTCACCCCTGAGGAAGAGGAGGAGGTCAGAAGGGAGAACCAGTGGGCTTTTGAATGATTTGAAAGCTAAACAAACCGGATGATCATCTAGCTAGGGTTTTCTTTTCTTTTTATTATGTTGGTTTAGTTTATGTTTTTGAGTAGTCAAGATGATTCTATTTTGGGTTAACTTATTAATTGTGATTATATGATTTGGTTTCTTAATTATTCTGTGTTTTAATTTAATTAATTGCATGTGTTTTGTTCTTCTTTCTTTAAAGTTTAGGGTTTTAGATTATCTTGAATTGGGATCAACATAAACTATACTTTACCAGGTGATCAACCTTAACATGCAATCGACTAGTCCCTAGTAATAGCTGATCAAGTTAATTAATGGCTTGAACGACAGAAGTGCAACATAGTCTTAGCATTACGACATAGACAGAAAGCATTCATTCATGCTTCGTACATCACGTATCAAACAATCGAATTCCTTGATCACCACGGGATGCCTAATTTCCTATTGGGGTTAGATTATGTATATGTCGGATCTGGACGGAAACCATCTCAACCCGAAGGCCTTCGCATAATCGTCTGACTGGAACATATGCATAATCGTCTAACTGGAACAGTTTTCAATGGGTTCACATAAACATAGGGCAATATCTTTGGATATAGTCCTCTTCAATGTCTATTATTTACGTTACCGTAACGGTATATGACGTTACGTTACAGTAATGTTATATGCAAAGTAACTATACGATTGATAGATATGAGAATTTGATGGTTTTGTCTGTTTATGTTTGTCACTTTTTTCCCCAAAATCTTTATTAGTGGCAGAAAGTCGTAAATTGGCCAAAGAAGATACTTCACCTCGCAAATTTCTGTTGATTCGTTGAATGATGAAAATTGATGACGAAGATGACAATTAGCATGAACACAAACATGCCATTGTCAAGTAAAAAGATTACAACTAGCATATAAAAAATCCGCTGCATAGAGACATCAATATTCTGCTGTGGCAACGAGTTGGACTTCCATTAGGCCGAGCAATGTCTGTGCAAACGCATTTGACTAGGTCAACTCTGACCAAAGTAGGAGCTAATCAGTTAAGAATTTCATAACGAAATCATTAAAGATCTTTGGGTTTTCGAGCTGAGGTTCGTGTGATGTTTTCTTAATGACTTCCATGGTGACCTTATCTCCAAGAAGCCTGTTGATAATCAAATAAGAAAATCAATAATCTGTCGCGGTAAGCTTTCTCTTTTAAATAAAGCAAATAAATACTTAGTTACTTACTCTTTGAGCTCATAAGCTTTCTCTACTGGAAATATTCCGTCGTGTTCTCCCCATAGTATTAAAACCTGTTGCTTTAGACTAGAGATTTCGATGGTGTTATCTTTGCCTATTGTTAATCCCTTCAGAAGTTGTAACTTTTCCTCCCTATTATCAGACATCATGGTCTACAACAAGAAAAACAGAAATTTGCAATAAAGAATAAACGTGATTATTACTGATTTGAACTCCATTTAATCTGCTACTTTTTGGTCGAAACTTTTTTTCTATGGCTACAGTTTTTACAAGATGAAGCCACAGTTTTATTTATGGCGTCACTAATTTGTTTCATTTAACAGAGAAAATTAGTAGAAAGTAGAAAAAGAATTTGCTTACTCTGATGATATCCTTCAACAGAAAATCAGGTGAAAATGGAGGTTTGTAATAGGTCAAACTCATCAACATACGCAACTCTGAAGCTTTAACCGGCATCAATAAATCTTCGATTTTCTTGAAATTTATTTTCTTCAATAATTCTTCATTATCCTTCAATCTCATATTTATAGCAGAATTTGCAATAACAATTTTGTCGATTTTCTCAGGGAATAATCTTGCCATATGATAAGCAACAAAGCCACCATAACTTGAACCTATAACTGAGTATGTCTCAATTCCCAGGTGATCCATTACTTTTCTAATCGAAACTGCTTGAAAGATCTCGGTTCTTTCGGACGAAGTAGTTGTCGATTTTCCAGTGAAAATTAGCTCGGGTATGTACAGACAGAAATTGCCTGACAGAAATTTAACTTGTTTATACCATTGCCAGAGTGGGTTGAATCCAAAACCATGAAGTAAGACTAATGATGGTTTCAATACGGTAGCTTTAGAGCTTTTATTTGGAGCCCAAAGACTGATTGTGGTCTCCGAGTCGATTTTTATGGTTTGAGGTGAAAGATTTGAAGATTCGAACGTTTTCCGATAGAATTTTTCTACAAAAGAAACGAGGCTGAAACATGAAGTTAGAGATCCCATGGTTTTCTTTGATTGGCAATTCAATGCTGCTACCAGGCTTTGATTTCTAAACAAAAATGAAATATGAATCAATGCAGTAGAACAAGACAAAGATATAAATGCAATTATTGAATTTTCAATCAATAGGAACGCAATTAAACAAGTACATTATTTGCTGGTGGAATGTTGCTGTTGTTAGTTTATGGGTCTTGTTTATTTATATTTCCAAGACTATTGGTTTTTCTTTTTTCTGTCCCCAGGAATGACCACTACTACCAACCTTATTAAATTTATGGAGTTTTAATTTTCCTTTTGCTTTCTTTCTCTGTCACTCATGACCCACTCAGTTATAGTGCGGTACTTACTAATCGGATTATTTGTGTGTGGAAATCTCTTAATCCCAGCCTTTCAAAGACACAAATTTATCAGAATTCTACTTAGCTCAAAAAGCAGCTAATGCAGAATAATACACGCTAGGAAAAACACTAAGCATTTGGTGTGGTTGTTTTTCTATTTTTCGTCATTCAGCGGCAGGAATCGAACCCCTTACCTATAATATAACTTCGGAGTTCGATTCCCAACCAAATGGGATAATCCTTGTTGGTTTGCATTTATGGGTTTTGATCCAATAAGACAATTGGTATGAGCCAAATGAAATATCGGAATGTCAAGACGGTTGATCCAACGGCTTCGGAAACCCTTGTTTATTTGTGATTTTGTAAAAGAATTGTACATAAGTCAAATTATTCCCGACTTTGTTCTCAAGTTCAACAGACCTTAAATGATTTTTGGCATAAACAAAACCCCAATTACTTAATATCCTATAAATGAATGATTTTCTCATTATTCTGAACAAATTAAGTTCTACAAAACATATGAATGATCAAGCGATTTTATGCAGATCGAAGTTATTATCAAAAGTCTAAGGTTGTAAGGACCTAATCACCAACAAATGGGTAGAACTCATCTTCAAAACAAGTCTAAATTTCCCTGGCTGCGTCAGTCGCCTAACATAAACTGTTCCACGATATCATTAGCAACGCCACATATATCCTGAAAAGATTTCTGCCTTTGTGCCAATGCATCAGGATAAGCTAGCGGAGGAGTGGCATTGCTAAACGAATTTTTGCAACTATCTGCACATGAAGCAGCAGCAGAGATTTCATCCTGTGCATAGCCAAGATCATCATCAGAAAACAAATCACTGATTGATTTATCAAGTGCAGCCTTTGCATTGTCATATGACGTACTGCATTCTGTGACAACTCTAACTGCATTTGCGTCAGTACTATAAGTTTTAACAAGCTCGTCGAGTATGTATCTCGATGTGTCCGCAGCATTGCTTATCGCAGCATTAAGCATAATATTAGCCCGACCTCCTGTATCGGTTTCTTGGCTGGATGGATCGGCATTTAATATCTGTGTACAGAGATCGATTGATCGCGTGAATTGGCAAAGATCTGTGATCGAATCAGCATCTCCTAAACGAACGATGAAAACGAGGGAAAGAATAAAGATTAGGTAGACAACTGATAAAGCCATTTTCTTCTTCTTGAAAATGAATTATATCTTGATCTATCGAGAAGAATTGCATATATAGTGGTGGAGTGGGAAAGTTAATGTTGGAATGAATAGTCGATTGTGGGAATAATCAAATATTCTAACCTTCATTACACATTTAATATTTTTGGTACGAGAATATCTCATAATTATTGTTTGGTGAACCATAATCTTCAAGATATTTCGTAATTGATTATTTTTTAGTAAGATACATGTCATTTTAAGAGGTTACTAGGTTGGTACAATCGATGAATATATCCATCAGTTGTAGACACTATTAATTTTTGGAACTTCACTAGATACCAAAAATTGAATAGGAGGAATAAGCGTCGAATCTATTAAGAGGCAGGTCTCTATGTCCTTAGAAAAAAACAAAAAAAAACTTCGCAATTTCTTCAATTTTCCTCTCTCCTGCTCTGCAACTTTTCTCTCCATTAACGTACAACTTTTCTGGATCCAAGTTTCATCATCCTTATCCCTCCTAAAATCTTAATAAAAATTAGTCCGCTCAACCTCTACTTCTCTGTGATTTAATAAGTTTTAGGATTTCTTCGTATTTCAACGAAGATTTCCTTCTTTTATTTTCCAGATAATTCAATTTTCATAGCCTCTGACAAACTTAAGTTGTCTGTTTTCTTTTAAAGATTTCTACCTATTTCCAATATGTCCCTCTCTAAACAATCAAACCTTCACCAACAAAGCAAAAACTCTGAGATGATCCGTCAATTTGCAAATCTTCTCAATCAAGAAGCACCAACAACAAATATCTGTATTGATTCCCCACTACCCAACTTATCAAAGGATTATCAAAACTGTTTAGTCCTTCAGATTCTTTCTCCTAGAACTTTTCAAATTTCCAATGTTAGGGAACTACTTATTAAGTCATGGAGATCGTTTAACCAAAAATTCTATGTGTCTGAATTTACATCAGAAACATATCTTGTTAAATTTTAGTCGCATTCAGACTCAGAATTCATCATGGAATCATCACCGTGGGTAACAAGAGATGACTTACTGGCTTTGGAACGATGTGTCCCTAACAAATTGCCCCATGAATATACTTTTGACAAAGTGGTATTTTGGGCTCAGTTACATGGATTACCAGTGAATTATCTGGACATAAAGTTTATCCAAAGACTGGTCGCATATATGGGTAGTCAAGAACTATTTCTATTCAAGTATCTCGGAATTGGGGTAAATTTGCTAGAGTTCGTCTTCCAGTCGATATTAAACAACCACTCAGAGATTCTATCACATTTCCTGTGGCAAATGGGCAGGAAATCAAGGCTGAAATCAGATACGAGAGACTTCCTAGATTCTGTCTATTCTGTGGCCTCCTTGGTCATCTCATGAAAATATGTCCGAAGATACACCTACTAAAGGATAAGGTTCATCAAGATTTTCCTCCAGAACTTCATCAACAAGCATATAATCTCATTCTTCCAAAATACCAGCGAACAATTAATGCTTCTGTTAAGAACTACACTAATGTCATGGAGGATTTTCAACAAGGAGATTATCAGGAAGATGACGTGATTGATTGTGTGCATAATCAGAGATCAACAACAACTGAGTTTGTAGGGATGATGAGTCATCAATCCAACTCATCATTGGATGGGAGTTATCATTCTACGTGATATGTTTATCCTTTTTCTAAAGGTGGAGATAACTTGCAAAAACAGTTACATGTTTCTGGCCATGATTTAGGTGGAAATAAAGTGACGGTTACAAATGAATTAAATTACAAACCTAAGGCAACCAGTCAGGATTCAAACCCTTTTTCTTCCTTAACTGCTCCAAATTCTCAGCAAATGGTTTACCAATAACTGCACAACGGGAAAGAAATCATGTACCAGCAACTACATCAATTTCTGCCTTACAACAACTGAATTCAGAACTGGTGAAAGGAAAATCCATTATGGTTGAACAACAGCTTTCTACCTCTCATTATAACCTCAATAGTTCTCAGTCTCTTCAAGTTGCAGAATCTTTCCAATTTGTTACACAAAAAGCTTAAAACTTCTTCAACTGAAGTTTCTAGTAAATCTGTCAATGAGAATCTTCATCAACTTTTATCTAGGACAAACCGAAAATCACAGGATAGTGACGGTAGACGGGTTTTATGGAATCACAGACAATCAAGCAAGACTACCATAAGGTGTGAATGGAAATCGATAGCTAGAGAACTTTGCATTACCTCTGTTTCGGAACCAGCTGCCACCAGAGATTCAAGTGGCGCTAAACGAAAGAAGGATGGATCATGCATCGATTCTAGAGTCTTACAATCAGAGATGGCTACAAGAATCGAGGAGGATTCAGATGATCAATGAGCGGTGGCGGCTAGCCCTAATTGGCCGCACGGTCCATGTTAGTCTTTGCTTGGAATTGTTGGGGGTTAGGGAATGACCCAACAATTCAGACACTTCAATCTTTCCTTAGGAGTTCAAAACCTAATATTGTTTTTCTATCGGAGACAAAGTTATCTGAATCTGCTTCTGGTCCAATTCTGCGTAAACTTGGTTATTCTAATCACTGTGTTGTTCCTGTTATTGGGCGAAGTGGTGATCTATGGTTACTGTGGCAGAATGATATTGATGCTGAGATTATTTCTTATTTAAAAAACCTAATTCACCTGCAAGTAAAACAGAATGTGCTTTTCAATGTTGGAACTTGTTATGTGTCTATGGACCACCAAATAGATTAGACAGGGGAAACTTTTGGCAGAGCTTGTCGATTTATGCTCAACATGTAGAGGGACCAAAGTGTTATATTGGTGACTTCATTGCCATTTCTTTGGTTAGAGAAAAATTTGGAGGGGATCAATCAATGAACTCTACTATAACTCATTTCAATAACTTCATAAGAGATAATCATCTCCTAGACTTGGGTTTTTCTGGTCTAGCTTTTACATGGACAAATGGAAGACAATTTCCAAGATTAATTAGGAAACGTCTGGATAGAGTTGTAGCTTCACCAGATTGGTGTTTGATGTTTGAAAAATCGGGGGTTTTGCACCTGCCAAGACTCTCTAGTGATCATTTTCCGATTATTCTTAACACTTGCAGAAGTATCCCGCGGAATCCTCCTTCTTATAAGTTTGAAGCTTATTGGTGCTCCCATCCAGATTTTCTCAAAGTGGTTTTAGAAAGCTGGAATATTAATATTTCAAGTGATTTAATTGGAAAATTGGATTCTCCGGGTTCTTTTCTTAAAAGTTTGAGAAAACATAAGATTGGTTGTATTAATAATAAAATATGGAAATTAAAAAATAAGTTACTTCATTTGCAAGGACTTAATCAAACGGTAGCTACTTTTCAACAAGAAAAAATTACTTCAGATTAGTAGAACGATTATATAATAATGGAAGCTACATACTGGGAGCAAAGGATGAAACTAACATGGTTGAAAACTGGTGATCAAAACTCGAAGCAATTTCACTTATCTGTTCAGCAACGTAGAAGAAAAAATAATATCTCGAGTCTACAAGCAAGTAATGGACAATGGCTTACTAATCCAAGTGCGATTGCGGATGAATTAATCTCTTTTTTCAAAAACCTATTTCAAGAAGATATGAGTATTCAGCCTCCATGTGACTTACAACAGTCCTCCTTCTCCCTAGATGAATCTGCTAACCCCTCGATTTCTTCAATCCCTACAACAGAAATCATATGGAAGGTGGTAAAAGACATGAATTTATTTGGCTCTCCGGGACCTGATGGTTTTCCAGTAATCTTCTATAAGAAATGTTGGTCCATAGTGGGAGAGGAAACTACAAAGTTCATTCAATGAATCTTCAACTCAGGTGAACTTCCAAGTAAGTTAAACCATACCCATATTAGCTTAATTCCAAAAGTGAAAACTCCAGCTACTGCAATGGAGTTTAGACCAATCTCTTTGTGCAATATTTTGTATAAGTTTGTAGCAAAAATAATTGCTACCAGATTAAGCCCTTATCTAGATAGGTTTATTGCTAGGTCTCAAAATGCTTTTGTCAAAAATAGACAAATAACAGATAATATCGTTATTGCAAAGGAGTTATTTCACTCAATGCATGAAACTAAGTCAAAAAAAGGTTATTTTGCTCTTAAACTAGACATGTCGAAGGAATATGATAGAGTTTCTTGGTCTTTTTTGAGTTTCATGCTTCATCAGATGGGGATTCATGGTCATTCTCACAACTTGATAATGAATTGTGTTTCTACTTCTACTTTTTCTATCCTCCTGAATGGTGCTCATTACGGAAATTTTAAAAGTGGAAGGGTTTTACATCAAGGATGTCCGTTATCTCCGTCATTATTCATTATCTGTTCTCAAGGATTGTCCCTACTAATGGCAAGGTGTGAAAGCTTAAATCTTCATAAAGGATACCAGTTCAACAACAGAGCACCATCAATAAGTCATCTTATGTTTGCTGACGATTTATTCGTCTTCGGGAAAAAATCAGAAGCAAATGTTCAACAGTTGAAGTGTATCTTAGAAAACTATTCCTCTTTCTCAGGTCAGATCATAAATTACTCAAAATCTTCAATTCATTTTAACAATGGTTGTTCTACCGTCAACAAATGCAGAACAATTCAGTTGTTTGATGTTAAGGAAATGACAGTAAGTGAAAAGTATTTAGGATCATATCCTTTGAAGTCTGACTATAGTATTGAAACTCACGATCCATTAATATCAAAGTTTGGAAACAAGTTATCAGGGTATAGATCTTTCTTTGTTAACTCTGCTGGTAGAACGGTCATGTCAAAGAATGTTCTCTCTGCTATTCCTATTTATTCGATGGGTATTAGTAAACTTCCAAAAGGGGTAACAAATCAGATATCACAGATCCAACGAGCTTTTTGGTAGGGACATGATACAAGCACTAGAAAATGTCACTTTATTAACTGGGATAAAATAGCAAGATCTAAGGAAGATGGAGGTTTAGGGTTAAGAAATATGGAACAGGTTTATGTTTCTTTGATGGCAAATTAGTTTGGCGTTTTCTAACAAGTGTTGATGCTACATGGGTGAAACTATACAGAGCCAAATATTTACAATCGGTATCCTTTTGGGATTGTGATTCAAAATCTGGTGATTCAAAAACATGGAAAGATATGTTATCTGTCAGAGAGTTATTTATAAATAATTGTTGTTGGTTTATAGGCTCAGGTGATTCAATTCATATCTGAAATGATCCATGGGTGCCTAATATACCAGGCTTTCGACCAACAAGGCTAACTGAATCAATGGTTCAGGTGGAATTTGTCTCTGATCTTTTCATTCAGGGCCAGAAAACATGGAATATTGAGCTTTTACTTCAGATTTTTCCGGTTCAACAGGTGGAGGTTATCTCAAGTATTTATATTCCTCAAGATGAGTCGATAAAGGATAAACTTGTTTGGTTAAAAACGAAATCAAGAACATTCACCACAAAATGTTGCTACAAAATTCTTGCAGATAATGTGGCTACAAGTTCAACAATCTCTTCTTTTCCGTGGAAGTTGTTTTGGAAAAAGATGAAGACTCAACCAAAAATCCATACTTTTATATGGAAGGTTCTTCATAATGGACTTGTTGTTTACACTAACCTAACGAAGTTTAACAATCATCTTCAAAATGTTTGTCCTCTTTGTAACTCAGAAGAAGAATCAGTTAACCACCTTTTGTTCTCTTGTCAGTTTTCAAAGGAAGTATTTCAGGAAAGTCCATTATCCATTGATATCCAAGAAGGTGTTTTCCCGATGGACATAATACAACATTGGTTAGGACAGGAAGATCAAGGTATTATGCTCAATTTGGGATCATGTATCTTGTGGAATATATGGAAAACGAGGAATGATCGAGTTTTCAATAATACTCAACCTTCGGTACCACAATGTATTCAAAAATCTCTACAAGACTTCAAGGTTTTCGACTTACACCATGCTCTGAATTTCTGCTCTTTAGTTCCTATTCTCCAGCAAAACACAATTAATTGGGAACCTCCTCCATCGTTCTACATTAAGGTTAATGTAGATGCAGCGTACAATAATGGTAGAGGTGCTGCTGCGGCGATAGCTAGAGACTATTCTGGAAGATATTTGGGAAGTGTTGCTTTTTTCTTTGACGCTTTCTCTTCGACAGTGGCAGAGGCTAAAGCATATGGTCTTGGTATTCAGTTGGCAAGAAGACGTCAAGTTACAAAAATCATTGTAGAAGGGGATGTTGAAGAGATTCCTAAAGCCATTACCGGGAACATGAATGATATTCCTTGGAGTATTCGTTCCAAAGTTCTCTCTATTAAAGATCGCGTCAAGGAATTTAGCGAAGTTAGTTTTACGGCTGTTCTTAGAGACGCTAATTCAATTGCTCATGACTTAGTTCAATTTGCAATATCAAACTTTTTAAACAGATGGTGGGTTCACGATGATCCACCTTATTGTATTATGCAATGCCTCAATTTATTTGAGGATTAATATAATAAAATACCTGTTTCCTTCAAAAAAAAAAAAAAAAAAGTAAAATAGTACTTATAAGAAAACTCTTTTGCAAAAAAAAAAGAGAATGTTATGATTGAACTCGATCGAATTTTACGAAAAACATATTGGAGTGGTAAATTTTCTGATCTAACAAGTAAAGGCAGGATCAAGTATGAGCATGTCAAGATTGCCAAAAGACTTTCAGAGATTGTTTACAATTTTTTCTCACAATTCCTTTTTCTTAAATTTGTTGTTTGATTACGCTCGTATAATTGAGATTCACCAAAAAATTATATGGTGTGAAATACACCGCCAAATTGGTGGTCAAAAATCATTTGTAGCACCCACTTTTATGTTTTCATCCACAATCTTTTACTCCCTCTGTCCGGCGAAGAAGGTGAAATCTCTTTAATTAAGAAATTTTTTAGTTTTCATAAATTTTCATATTTTTTCCTGTTTTTTACCTTTGTTCTATTCTCATTACAATTTCCCATATAACTTAAATAAGGGTATCTATGTCAAAAGTCTTTTTGGAATTGGAATTCGGCCTATTTAGTGGGACTAGAAAAATTCAATACTCCGAATAAAGGGTTTATACACATTGCTACATGAAGGGAGCGGAAAATGTCCAAAAGGGAAGGCCCAAGGTCTAGATTAAAGTGAACCTCCCAAAAAGGAGAGATTTTGGTATATGCATTCCGATTCATTATATGTTGTTAGTTTTGATAATTAGACGTTTAGTGGTCTAGAGAAGGAAGACCATTTTATAGAAGGTGTCGAGAGTTTATTCAAGAAACTGAAACTATACAATCTTGCGAATAATATTAATATGTTTGTTTAGACTACCGAATTGGCAAGTTCGACAGCCTCACAGATGGGAAGAAAATTTCAAAAGATGATTTTTGGTGAGAAACACGATAAAGAATTTGAAGCTAGGCCTGCTGATGAATTTATTATGAACAAATCAAAAACAACAACAGAATGATGGCGGTACTTACTAATCAGATTATGTATTTATATTTATCGAAATAAATCAAGTATCGGCATGCCAGGACAGATGCTCCAATGTACCAATTGGTTTCGGAAGCCCTTGTTTATTTGTGATTTTCAAAAGCAAGTTCGTCAAAAGTTCAATTATTGCCGACTTTGCTTCTCACGTTCAACAGGACTTAAATGATTTTTCGCAGAAACAAACTGCAACTAACTAATATTCTTGTAGGTACTGAAAATATCCTCGCCAGTAACAAAGTAGCAGTTGCGAAGTGAAGAAAGTTACGAAATAACATTAACGAGATAAATAAAAAATCAAACGAAGAGTGTAAGTCGTCAGGTTTAGCGAGCAAAGTACATCGTAGCGAAGAGAAGCGATCTCAAGCGAAGATAAATTGTTGAGAAAGAAATACATACATCTGTACAGACAAGTCCCCGGGGTGATTGACGAAGTAAAACAGAATTTAATGTCTAATCTAGGAGTAGCGAAGTAAAAGGAGGTCACGTGAATTGTATGAATATCAGCGAAGTAAAAGATGAGTTGTACTCCACTTCACTAATCGTGTATAAAAGGGAGCCTTATGGCATTGTAAAATAGGTTGAGTAATTTTGTATTGGGAGAGACGTATTGTGTGAGATTTTTTTGAGTCTAAATTAGGGTTTGGATTGTAGTTTCACACTAAAGTTATCATCTCTTCTCAATAATGACAAACTTCATTTTATCACCATATCTTTGATTATTTTGAGTTTATATCACTTGGGTGTGGGTGTGGGTTTTCCTACAGTTACATTTCGGTGCTAGAAACAGGGATTTGAGTAAGAGGGTTTACCTTCACCTGGATATCTTCAAAGAAAATCGGTTTGAGTTTACATCTTATGATTTCATGGTAAACTGTTTACTTTTTATTTTTGGTGGTTTTGCTTTCTAAAAGTTTGATTTCCATATCTCTTTGTTTAAGTTTCATAAAGTTTTAGAGTTGTATTCATCCTTTGGTTTTGAGATCTAAAATATAGCAAAGTTTTTATAGTACTTAAGGGAAGGAATTCATCTAAGATATCATAGGCAACTTAGTCGATTTTCTTCATCAATCGTGGTTTTTCTAAGTAAATCAGTGAGTCAAGTGGTTTGAAAATAGTGTTATTATTCATAGTTTGGTTAGAAAGTAATATCTAGAATCATCAAATGGAAAAAGTAGCAACAAAATCTCACCATATGATAGCTTCAAGGAGATGTAAGCGTGTTAAAGAAAGACGAAGAAGAAGAATGGAAATTGGAGAGACATCGGAAATGGGAGGAACACGAGGAGCAAACCCACATCATGCTAGTCATGGTCGGGAAGAAGAACATCAGGAGGATGAGGAAAGAGAGGAGCGTTCTTATGATGAAGAAGATGATAAACAAACTCAAGAAGGGGAGGATAAAAATCTTGACGAAGACAATATGACAATCGAATAGTTAAGAGAATGACTGCGTCAAGAATGAAAAAGGGAAAGATATTTGGTAGAGGAAAGAACAAGACTTGCCAGACAGAATGC
This sequence comes from Papaver atlanticum, assembly GCA_023531105.1. Lineage (NCBI taxonomy): Eukaryota > Viridiplantae > Streptophyta > Magnoliopsida > Ranunculales > Papaveraceae > Papaver > Papaver atlanticum. The sequence continues at coordinate 1,149,691 of JAJJMB010008884.1, read as the reverse complement.
AACTTTGATGCAAGAAAATCATAAACTCAATAGAGAGAGATCTAATACAGACACGCGAACAAGAACTGGAGATTTTGAGTTAAGGAAAAGTAAGAGCTCTTCAAGAAGGAGAAATTCACGCACAAGGGATGATGATGAAGATGATAGAGAGTGAAGAAGACAACGATATAGAGAATCCAGAAAGATAGTTAAGAAGAGCAATAAAAGAAAATAGAAGAAAGGAAAGAGGCAGAAAGAAGAGCAAGAAGAGATGCTGAAGTAACACAAGATGCTGAAGCAAGACAAGAGGGTGAAGCGACGTATGCTAATTTAGTAAGGAAAACCAATGAAGGAAACTTAAGCCATATGGTATTGAATGAGTTGCGAGATATGAGAACACTAATAAATAACTCACGGGGAGGGGGAAGGATGCAGTTGGCAGAGGCAATCGGAGAAGCAAGGAAATCACCTTTCACTTACGAGATTCTGCATGCGAGAATTCAAGTGAAATGTACATTACTAATATTTAGAAGCATATTTAACGGGACTGAAAGTGCTGTTCGACATGTTAAGTAATATACCCTCTCGTTGATACAGTGGGGACGTGATGATGTTGTTATGTGCAAATACTTCCCTGGGATTCTGGTAGGAGAATCTTTAGCATGATTTAATGGCTTACCAGAGGGATCCATCTCATCCTTCAAAAAGTTGCAAAGGGTATTTCTCGAAACATAAGCAATAACTTATTGAAGCATGGGATCGAAACTTTATTTAATTTGAAGCGAAGACCTAATGAAAGTTTGCGAAGTCTGGTAACGAGGTGGAGAACAATCTGTAGTGAACTCGCTGGAAGGGTAGAAGAACTAAATTTTATTTTCGCATTTGTTAATCCTATGTTTACAACAGATCTCCTACATACTCAAATATTTAGATTAAAAGACACTTTACAAATGAAGGAGTTGAGGGAGTATCAAGAGGAATACATTGTTTGGGGGAGAAACAGAGAGAGGTGAATGGAAGCATGGTCCCATCAAAGGAAGGAACTTCACGGCTTCTCCCGTGAGCTATTAACGCAGTGGAAAATGTTTCTAAGAAAAAGTGAGGCGAACCTTCATATGTCAATCAGTCGAAACAAGTTGCGATGTCGAGTACGGATGAAGAATGGTTCAACCGATAATATAAACAAAATGGAGAAGGAAATCAAGGGAGAAGGTACGAACAACCAAGAGGGGAAGAATTATGATCAGTGAGGAAATTACTCGGGAGATCAGCGAAGGAATTACCAGAATCAGCCATATGGAGAACGAAGACCTAATGCTCCAATGTTTGAAGAAGTAAAGATCCCTTGACTCAATACCACTATGAAAAAGATTTGGGAAGCAGTTATTTTAACATAAGAAATCCCAATACCCCCAAATATAGGAGTGGAACCACCACCCGGAAGAAGGAGTCATGAGTTTTGAAAATTTCATCGCTTCATGGGCATTCCTCAGATGATTGTAGAAAAATCCAGAAAATTATACTTCGTCTGATTGAGCAAGGGAAGATGAACAAGTTTTTGGAAAATCAAGTGCTGCCACAACCCCTACCGCAGCAGCCAATTCAAGATCATGCATATCCAGGAGCAACATTATATAACATCGATATAGAGAGAGATGCTCGACGTTTGCATTGTAATTCCATAATACATTCAGTAAAAAGTATTGAAGATTTTCGTTATAATGTGTTAAGGAAAGTACACAAAAGGGACTTCAACGAAAACGAGATATTTAGCGTTGCAAAGGTTGCACCATTGAAAGAATGGCAGAAGCGAGCAATACATTTTCGGCAAAAGATGCACCCGAATAAGGAGTATCTGATACTGATCCGCTGGTTGTAACCTTATCCATCGGAAGATATTCTCGCTGGGAGATTGACATATCCAAGGAGAGAAATATCTGGGCAGTAGACAGGATACTCGTAAATATATACAGGAATCTCAGTGTATATCCTCTTCTACCATGCATTTAAAACTATGGGATACACAGACTATTTCTTATACCGTCTACCTACAATAGTTATGGATTTAATGGGATTGCGTCAAGACCAAAAGGCGATCTAACCATGAATATTCTAGTTGGGGAGTTAGAAACAGAAGTCACGTTTTGTGTTGTGAACATAGAGTCACCATACAACACACTCATAGGAAGGCCTTGGGTGCATGGGATAAAAGGAATAACGTAAACATTTTAACAAGCTATCTGATTTCCAATGCCTAGTGGAATAAGAGAAATAAAAATAGATACCCAAGAAGCGAAAGATTGCAACGAGCTAGATGTCCAATGTTACGAAGAACGAATAAAGAAGAAGAAGGAGAAAAAGAAGAGGGTGATGGAAACGAGAAAAGAAGAAGAACAAATGATATATGTGGTCAAAGCTAAAGAGGGGTGGGCCATCCCAAGTGAAATTCCCAAAAAAGAATGAGATTCTTTATAGCAATTAAAGGAGCCATCCCCCTCGGAGAACCAATCATGAACTACACAGCAATTGGACCAACGAAGGAGATAAATTTGGGTACTGACGAAGAGCCAAAAATGGTGAAAATCATAACCAAGATGGAGATGGGCGAAGAAGAGAGATTAGTACAGTTGCTGCGAGAGTATCGTGACGTATTCGCATGGGGAATGGATGAAATGCCAGGGATCGATCCATCTGTTGCGTGTCATAAACTTGATATCAACCCAGCAATAAATCCAGTAAGGCAACGCATCAGAAAGATAGAAACTATCTATCACGAGCAAATAGAGGCAGAACTTAAGAAGATGATTTATTCTGCCATCATATGACCATCGAAGTACCCAGAATGGATTGCAGATATAGTAGTAGTCCCGAAGAAGAACAAAGGGATACGTATCTGCATCGCCTTTAGTGACTTGAATACAGCTTTCCCAAAGGACAGTTTTCCCTTGCCAAATATATCTCAAATGGTGGAGTCAACATCAGGGTATCATAGACTATCATTGATGGACGGCTACTCAGGTTACAACCAAATACCACTCGCTGAAGAAGATCAAGAACACACCGTTTTCTTCGTTCCAAAAGGGTTATACTGTTACATGCAAATGCCCTTTGTCTTGACGAATGCCAGAGCCACTTATCAGCGAATGGTAGAAAAGATATTTGCTAAATGGGTACACACAATATTGGAGGTTTATGTTACATGCGAATGCCCTTTCAAAAACACAAATTTATCTGTATTCTACTTAGCTCAAAAAGCAGTTAATGCATAATAATACACGCTAGGAAAAACTCTAAGCATTTATGGGTAAGACACAAATTTATGTGCATTCTACTTAGCTCAAGAAATAGTTAATGCAGGATAATCATGTTGGGATAAACTCTAAGCATTTGTGGGTTTTTTTCTTTTATCATTCAACGACGGGAATCGAACCTCTAACCAGTTGTTAAAGTCTACGGACATCCAACTCAAAACCAATTGGCAATGAGTGGAGAGGCCCTTCATATTAAATTCAATTTAATTATGCTAAAACAATCGATGTGGGACTATTGTCCTTCCCGCCACCCACCCACCCCTCACGTGTAAGGCCAGTAACTCGGCCTTACACGTGGACCACGTACATAATGGCCAAAGTCGGGTCATGGGTGCACAAGTGACAAATCGGTCACGTTAATAATAATGGCCAAAATCGGGCCTAGCTCTGATACCATGTTAAAGTCTGCGGGCATCCAACTCAAAACCAATTGAAAATGAGTGGAGATGCCCTTCCATATTATATTCAAGTTAATTATGCGGAAACAAGCGATGTGGGACTATTGTCTTTCCACACCAGTCAAGAACAATAACAGAAAGCTCTCGGTCATTACAATTATGGTGCAGTCAGTGGCAGATCCAATGTGCAACAAGGGTGCGCAATTATGACCCCTCCCCATTGGGCTTCCAAGCCTAATTTCCAAGCCCAAAATTTCCTACAATCCTAATTTTACTTTCTTGCTACCCCTAATAGAATTTTGCTTCCCCTTGATCTAGTTTTTAGCTCCGCCGCTGGACGCGGTACTTACCAATCGGATTACTTGTGTATACAAATCTCTCAATCCCAACCTTTAAAAGACACAAATTTATCTGCATTCTACTTAGCTCAAAAAACAGTTAATCTAAAAATAATACCCCCTCCGTACCTATTATATAGGCGGATTTCATTTTTCCTTGTACCACTATATATAGGCGGAGTCCAAATTTCAAAACTATTTTTTACTTCTATTACCCCTATTTATTTTCTTGGGAATTATCACAATATTTGTCCGATATCCGGAATCCGTTTCCGATTATTCGATATCCTATAGGAATTTATCCGTTATATCGGATATCGGATACGGATATTTATCGGATATTTCTTCCTTAACCTATCTATATCGGATTAGGCTCCATCCGTTTGGTTAATATCCGATATCCGATAGAACTAGGGATATAATTGTAATTTCCTAATTCCATACCTAATATTCTGAGAGTCGACTGTCTCGAGTTACACTCATTTCCTTTTCTTCTTTTCCAGTTCTCTTCTCTTCTGTCTTCTGAGTCTTCTCACTTCTCGTATCAGTCCGTCAGCTGATCACTCTCTCGATCAATCACTCACTCAGTTGTTTATCAATCACTCACCCGCTCAATCAGGTACTAATTCTCTTCTATTTCTATGTTCGATTGTCATGAAATTAGGGTTTCTGTCTTGCAATCAAAAATTAGGGTTTGATATGACTTACATGCATGGATGAAATTAGAGAAAGATTTGAGATGGGTTTAACTTAAATAAGAATATGAGGCATTGAGGTTGAGGAATAACTCAATATTGATAGTTATTAGTTTAGGGTTTGATTGAATTGATCTATTTTTGATATTTTAAAAGTTAATGTGTTGATGATACACTTTTAGAAGATTTAGACTGAATATACTACTGTTTACACTTGTAGTATTCTATTTTACTTTCTTTATGTGAAGAATCTGATTTCTATCTTTTGGGTGTTAAGCAGAAGTTAATTTTGACATTGGATTTACATGACAACAAAAGACAAGCAAAAGGCTCTGAAGAAGGTTTCTACTCTATCAGGTATCATAATCAGTTGTTATTCTCTTGGAATTATGATTCTGAATCTCTGATAATGCATCTTAATTTACATCCTAGCTAGTCATTCTCTTGGAATTGAGATACCGAGAAGCTTATCAAGTTAAACTATCCTAGCTAGTCATTCTCTTGTTAGGTTGTAACTTAAATTGAAATCGAAGCTGGTTGGTAAAGAATGTTCTTGAAATGTATTTGATCTTAATTACTCAGTTTGAGATGAATGCTTTTTAGTATTTACTGTTGATAGTTATGAATGATTTTTTCATTTCTTTGGTAACTTATTCTGTGTTTAATTTTAATACAGGCAATTGCAAAAATGTATAAAAAACCAGGCAAGGGCAAGACAGTTGCAACCTCAAAGTCAACCTCTTTGCCTCAATTTCAATCAAATGACATCATTTCTATGGATGGTTCACAATCACAAAGTGAAAGTGTTCAAGCTTCAGCAATTGGCTCAACACATGGTACTAGTGACACTAGGACATTACCAGAACCATAAGAGAACCCAGCTGATGATACCATGCCAGGCTCTAATAAAGATGATGAAAATAGAGAAGCTGATGAGGATCCATTGGTAACTTCTCTGAAGAAAAGACTTAGAACAACAAGGTCACCTGTGTGGGATGAATTTGAAAGGGATGTTGAAGTAAGACGCAACAAAAAACATGTGAGGGAAGCTGTTGTACTAGGTACATGCAATCATTGCAAAAAGGTAATTGATGCTGGTAGTCAGACTGGTACTACCAGGTTGTCTAATCATCTAAAGATTTTCCGAGAGAGACCACAGAACAAGGATGGACAACAACAAATTACTGCTTCACTGAAAACAGCAGGTAACAAAGCTGTAAAATTATCTAATTACAAGTATGATCCTGCAATTTCTAGGGAATACATGGCTAAAATGATTGCTAAGCATGATTACCCTTTAAACATGGCTCAACATTTTTACTTTAGAATGTTTTGCAAGTTCTTGAACCCTGCTGCTAAGATCATGTGTAGAAATACAACTAGAAGTGATGTGATGAAATTTTTTCATGAAGAGAAACAAGAATTGCAACTAGCATTGGATAATTTGACCTCTAGATGTAGTCTTACAACTGATATGTGGACTTCTAAGCATACTAAAGATGGATATTGTTGTGTAACATGCCACTACATAGATGATGAATGGAACTTGGTGAAGAAAACATTAGCTTATATTTTAGTGCCATCACCACACACAGGAGATGTTCTCACAGAATGTATTAAAACTTGCACTCTTGAATGGAACATAGATAGGAAATTCCTTGCTTTAACTGCTGATAATGCTGCTGCTAATGGTGTGATGATGAGAAACTTAATTAGGTGGCTAGAGAGTAAGGATTGCCTGGTTCTTGATGGGAAATTGTTTCACATGAGGTGTGCCAACCACATTCTTCATTTGGTTGTCCTAGATGGTATGAAAGTTGCTGCTAAGTTTGTGCAAAATATTAGAGATTGTGTTAAGTATGTTAAATCTTCACAAGCTAGGAAGGAGAGATTTGAATTGGCTGTGTCACAAGTTAGGTTGTCTGGAAAGGCAGTTAGTCTAGACGTAGACACTAGGTGGAACTCAACTTATGTTATGCTCAAAAATGCAATTGAACTGAGAATAGGGTTTGAAAGATTAGCTGTCCTTGATCCTGAATTCGAGTGTCTACCAAGTGCTGACCAGTGGCAACAAGGGGTAGTTATTTGTGCATGTTTAGAGGTGTTTAATGATGTTTCAACCAGGTTTGCAGGGATGAAGTATCCAACTGCAAATCTGTACTATAATGGGGTATATGAAGTTAACAAGTGCATCAAACAATGGGAATACAGTGATTATGAGTATATCAGAGAAATGGGGTTGAAGATGAGGGAAAAGTTCGATGCATATTGGCTTGACAGTAATTTGGTTATGAGCATTGGAGTTGTGTTAGATCCAAGATACAAGGCAAGATGGGTAGAGTTTCGTTATAAGAAGATGTATGGATCCAGTGGCTATGCAGTGGAGTATAACAAATTCAAAACACAATTGACAGCTCTTTTCAATGCATATGAATCACAAAACTCAAATGCAGATGAACACTATTTTGGCGCTCGCAGCTCTGTCTCTAGCTCAAGTATGATTGATTCAGGCAATCTAGATGAGGTACGTGATTCTGATTATGATGAGTTTATGATGGAAAACATGGAAGTTGAGGTGCAGAAATCTGAGTTGGAGAAGTACTTAGAAGAACCAATGCTTAGCAAAGGCTCACCAAAAGATGAGTATTTGTTTGAAATCTTGAGTTGGTGGAAGCTAAATGCACCTAAGTACCCAACTCTTTCAAAGATGGCAAGAGATGTCTTGGCTATCCCAGTCACCAGTGTGTCATCCGAATCAATGTTCAGTGCAGGTGGTAGAGTGCTTACAACACACAGAGCTTCATTAGATCCAGAGCTTGTTGAAGCATTGTTGTGCTTAAGCGATTGGTTGCCAGATTTCTTTGATGAAGGTAACATTTCTTCCTCTCTTTTTTGCTTAAACTCAATGCATCTTTGATCTTTCATCTGTTATTCTTCCTAGTTTCTATTATTACTACTTATAGACTACAGTCAATTAGTCATAGATGTAGTTGTATACTTGTATATCTTATCTAAATGTTGACTATTTATAATGCAGATATGGAAATCGAAGAACACTGAAGAAAGTAGAGTTGGAGACTGGACAGACCTACTTATCATACTTGTGTTTCTTTTCTGTTTTCATGTATGTGTGAGTGAGAGACAGAGATAACTATTTAAGAGTTGGAAACTGTTTACAGGTTTTTGATTTTTTTTTGTTCAGAAACGGATATTGTCGAATAATTATCCGATATCCGATAGCTTAACATATCGGATATCGATTTCTGATTTTGATATCCTATAGGATATTATCGGATATCGAATATCCGATAGTGCTTAACCTGTCGGATATCGGATTCCTTAATATCCGACGGATATTCTTCCATTGACAGGCCTAGTTACGTATTTGACTTAGGTTAGGATATAATGTCATTTGACTTTTTTATAAGGGCATTTTGGTAAACATTTTGGACAGTCAACATTAGTATACGACTCTGGGACATCAACGGCAAGTTCTACGACCCAAACCCTAGTTTAGCTATAAACATATGACCCTTTTACAAAATATCTCTTTGTTTATTCCCGACTTTGCTTCTCAAGTTAACATACCTTAATTGATTTTTCGTAAACAAAACCGCAATTACTTAACTAACATCCTATAAATGAATGATTTTCTCATTATTCAGATCAAATTAAGTTCTACAAAACATATGAATGATCAAGCGATTTTATGCAGATCGAAGTTATTATCAAAAGCCTATCTAATTAAGGTTGTGAGGACCTAATTGCCATAAACAAATGGGTAGAACTAATCATCAAAACAAGTCCGAATTGCCCAGGTCAGTCTTCTAACAAAAGCATTCCCACAATATCATTAGCAACACCACATATATCCTCAAAAGATTTTTGCCTTCGTGCCAATTCATCAGGATAAGCTAGTGGAGGAGTGGCATTGCCAAACGAATTTTCGCAACTTTCAGCACATGAAGCAGCAGCAATGACTTCTTCTCGTGTATAGCCAAGTTTATCATCAGAATACAGATCTCTGATTGATGTCTCAAGTCTAGACTTTGCATTGACATATAACGTATTGCATTCTGTGACAACTCTAACTGCATTTGCGTCAGTATAAGTTTTAACAAGCTCGTCGAGTATGTAACTCGATGTGTCCACAGCATCGCTTATCGCAGCATTAAGCATAATATTAGCCCGACCTGCTGTACCGGTTTCTTCGCTGGATGGATCGGCGTTTAATATCTGTGTACAGAGATCGACTTTTGCCGTAAATTTGCAAGTATTTATGATCGATACAGCATCTCCTAAATGAACGATGAAAACGAGGGAAAGAATAGAGATTAGGTAGACAACTGATGAAGCCATTTTTTTTCTTCTTGAAAATGAATTATATCTTGATCTAGCATTAGAGAAGAATTGCATATATATATAATGGAATGGGAAAGTTAATTTTGGAATGAAGAGTTGATTGTGGGAATAATCAAATATTCTCACTTCATTACATATTTAATATTTTTGGTACGAGAATATCTCATAATTATTGTTTGGTGAACCAAAATCTTCAGATATTCGTAATTGATTATCTTTTAGTAAGATACATGTCATTTTTAACCTGGATAAATTGGGGCCTATTGTGATTAATTTGGGATTATAAATTACTTCATCTATCTAATAGTAAATGATAAGGGTGTTTAAATTTGCTGAAACTACCAATTTACCCCCTATTAAATATTAATACTACCAATTTACCTCCATTAACTCTTAATAATAAAACTTAAAAACAAAATCAGATTTTCATTTCCATCCCCTCATAAACCGATTTCTCTCTTCTTCTTCTCCCTCTTTTTTCATTTTTTTGAAACCAAAAATGATTAATCATTTTCTTCTTCTATAAAATGGAGAAAAAAACAAGAGTGAAGCATCCTACTAACAGGAAATTTCCTAGTGAGAATAATCCCGGAATTGTTGAAGCAATTCGAAACAAAACCAAGAAAACGGTTGAGGAAGTTGAACCGTCGTTGATCGCACGAGAGGAGGAAATGGGTCGAATCAGGTACTTTTCTATCAACCCAATCCTCTAAACTAGGTTTTAGTAACATGCAATCGCTCAAAAATTAGAAATTTTGAAATCATTTTTTTTGGTGTTTACCATAATCGGACTATGTTCATGTATTTGTGAACCGATTGTATAGGAATCGGTTGTTGTTCATGCCCACAAAGACCGATTACCCTGCATGTGTTTTCTGGTTCGAGAAATTTGAACCATAATCGGTCAATGTTAATACCCACATAGCCTGATTGTAAAACTATAAGGATAACCGTTTTTCTGTAACTTTTTTTCGTTAGAATCGGATTATATATGTGTCCACATAGCCCGATTGTGTAGCCACTACTTAGCCATAATCGGATTTCATTGGCATATATAAAATCCGATTGTTGACGTATAATGTTACAATCGGATTTTATAACAGTATCAAGTAAACCGATTGTTGTAAGAAAGAATGCCCAATGTTTATATAACTTTTTCTTGTTAGAATCGGATTACATTAACACTTATATAAACCGAATGTAGATGTGTTATGTTAGGAACCGGTCTTTATATGTATATCGAGTAAACCGATTGTAAACCTTGAATTCAAAAATATGCATTGAATTCTATTGTTGTTTGTCGCTTATCTCCGTATTTTACAGGCCAAACAAGGGCAAGCAACATCGTCAAACCGAAAAGAAAAATAAGAGGATAAATGATTTAGATTCTCCTCAGAGTTTGAGACCTCGTCGAGAGGGTGGTCAAAATTTAAATGCTTCCCACCGAAGGGGCTCGGGGAGTAAAGCCAAAGCGATCCACATCAATGACCCACCACCTCAAGCGCAGCAACCAGCATAAGAAGAATCTGATTCTTATACACATACTGAAGAAGGAGGTGGTGATAGAGAAGTTGCTGAAGAAGAAAGTGGCGAGGAGGAGATCAATAAAGAAGAAACTGCAAGGAAGGTGATGAAGAAGAAAGTGAGGAAGGTGATGAAGAAGAAAGTGAGGATGAGGATGATGGAGAAGAAAGTGAGGATGAAGGTGATAGAGAGATATGAGAAGTTCAAGAACAAATCCAAGGAGGATAAGTTCAACAAAAAGTCCAAGGAGGAGACGCTCAAGAACAAGGTAAGACAGATGGTAAGAAAGATAGTCCAAAGAAGAAGAAAGGGGACCACATGCCCGACCCAGAGAAGATCACTACGGGAAAAACATACTTTGACAACCCCTCACAAGAGTTGTAGTAGACCTACGACGACTCTATTCTATGGGTTGTGGAAGGGGGGGTTGTAGAAGGTCCCCGATTTACTATGACTTCGAGCTAAGAGTCGTAAACGTAGTTGTGGTTCAAGTTCGGACTACCTTGTGGTTCTGTTGTGATTCTCTCTCGATTTTACTTTGGAAGCCTAACACATCATCTTATAAGAGTTGTGAATCCATCTTTCACTATACCTACTGGAATTGTATGACATACTTCCACAACAACATCTATGTATAATAGAAAACTTCATCACAACCCCCCAGTTAGGTTGTCAAACTCTAACATAATTTTCTAGAGTTTATTTCACAACTCCTATTTATTTTGTTATACATTCTTTCACAATCTTTGATAAGTGTAGTAAAAGTCTTTCGCACAACTTCTATGAATGCTGTGAATAGTACTATTACTACTCTTGTTAAAATGGTTGAAATTTTTTGCACAACCTATAATATGTATAGTACAAGTCCATAACACAACTCTTGTTAGAAGTTGTGTGCATAAAACTATTTTGAAAAAAAAAATTATAGCTGAAACCAAATTCACATTCACATTAACCTGCTAGTGTGTCACATTTACATTCATTCAAGTTCAAAATTGACACAAATGAATCCCTGTTACAGTGTTGACCTTCTTTCCACTACAACACCAGCAAGAAATCATATCACAAAAAGAAACAGAAAAACTATATAACCCATGGGATCAGGGACAAGTTCATGGCTCACAGTACAGAACCTGGCATCAATCCCACTTCTCTTTATCAATCAGAGTAAACACCGGCTCCAAATTCATTCTTACAAAGCTAGTCATCGGCGCAAATCAAAGCTTTCTGTACTTCATCCTTTTGTTTGTTATACCCTCATTCAAATCTATTAGGGCTGCGACTCTTGCTTCTTGTGCCCCACCCACTACCACTTACCCCTTTGGATATACTTCGAGGACGACTATTACGGGCACCATAGGCTCTTTCATGAAAGCTCAAATGAGAGTCATCCTAAAACCCAGAACTGGATCTCCAGTTACTTGAAATTGGCACCAAACCAACAAACAAAGAAATTCTATTTTCAAAAATATCTTCTTTTCTTTTTACCAATATAAACGAAGAGAAAAAAACTAACTAAAAGCTGAAGCACTACATAAAAGAACATTCCATTACTGGTGTCAGTACCATTACAACAACATTCCAAGTAACTGCATCCAAGAAGATTATTCTGAATACAAGTTAATATCCAAAGCCAACCCTTACTAAATAAATGTCACCACATAATTCCCAAAACCTAGATTTTTTAAGCCTAACAAATAACTACATCATAACTCTTAAGTCCAAAACAAATATGGGAAACAAAACAAGCAAACTTATGTAATCTAGAAAGGCTACATGACAACCAACAAGTGGATTTTCAGAAATGCATTACGTGAAGGAACTGGATTGAACCTTACCATAAGGAAAAAGATTTAATAATGACAAGCAATGAGACGGTAAAAACAAAGTTTAAGTGACTACCTTGGCTTCCACAAGATTACCAAACTATTCGAAAGCACTTTTAAGACCTCTGTAAGATGTTGACCATGAAAGTCCTCCAATGAAACAACGGTACTCCACCGGTTCAGACATGTATTGAACTACAAATTTAGACAGCAGGATACATCACAAAAGGAAAAATGAACATTTAACAAGACCAAATTGTACATGAAGTTAATCCAAATATGATCAGATGGTGCAAAGTTACCACAGGATAGACTCACATTGAGAAAACTATATAAACTGGACACTTTGATCTCTTCTTCTCATTCGAACCTGTAGCCTTCTCATTTGGAGCCTGAGATAAGTTTTTGAGCAGAAGCAATGTCTGGGAGTGCTGAGATTGCTCCTTTCTGAGTTGTACAGATTGCTCCGCAAGCATTTGCAAGTGTGAGCCTCTCTTTCAATTTCCCTTCGTTCTGTGATATTTATATAAGGAAAATATGACATTAGCGTGGAGTTTTGTATAGAAAATTAGTCATAGCCGCCTAAGGAAACCTGCATATAAGTAGAGAAAGACTAGGAAACAGACCATGTAAAGTGACGGATTTTGGCTAGTGAGAAAAGAAGTGAGCCAACAAAAGCATCACCAGCACCTGTAGTATCTACTGTATTCACTGAGGAATCCTTTCACAGACCCCTTGAAGTTCTGTTCCAAATGTAACACCAATGATCCATTCAGATTCATTCTAGAACAATGTTAGAAAGATGCAGAAGTTAAAGAAAAGGTATGAAACCTTAGTGAAGTATCTGCAACCCTTGTCTCCATCAGTGACGACGAAGTCGTAGTTCAGGAGACATTCTTTAGCTCAGAAAAGAAGCTGTAGCAAATACTTGATGCAAAAGTTTGGTTTAGAAGACGTACAGGTCCAAGATACTTGATGCATTGTTGACGAAGCTTCGATCTAGGACACTCTTTGAGATCAAAACTTTTACCATCTCCAATGTACAACCTACATTACAAAGCTAAATATTATTAACACAGTGAATTCCTTGCCTTCTCGGATCTCAGTTACTACGCCCTGATTCAAATTCAGTACCAAATTTCCTCCCCATACAACCACACAATCAATTAGATGTTTTCCACAACTAAAAAATTTGTCCTATAATATACCATAAAATTACTCTCATTGACAAAAAATTTATGACTGAAAAATTACTGAATTACACTCACCAATAGAAGAATGGCTGTCCTGCATCTCCATTAGACCACTTTTCATAGTACAAATGCAAACCATGTCCAACCTGCACAAACCATATAAATTGGGAATTTTACAAACTTCAATTGAGAAAAAAAAGAATCAAATTTCCTTAGTAAGATTCTGTAATTTAAGAAACAAACCTTGGATGCATTCAAAGCAACTCGATTCCACCTTGAGATAGGTGTTTCAGGCATATTAAAGAAAGAAATTGTACTGTGATTCAATCTAGGATAATCAATTACTTGCCACCTGCAAAACAACCACCACCATAAATATCCAGAACAGACAGAAAACAGCAACTTTTACAAAGAATGAAACGAAGGGGTTTGTTTAGAGTTCGGAAATTACCAGTATTCTTCATCAAGAACAGCAGAATCAGCTAACTTACGTAGAGTCCTGTAACCTCTGTAAGCTTGCTGCGTTTTCAACACAGCTTTAGCTTCCCCACCAGAACCATCAATTTTTATTGCTGATTTCAAATCAACCGCTTCTAGAATATTTTCACCTCCTTCTTCCTCTTCATTTCCAATACAACATCATCTTTCTTCTTCACAGTTCCACTCCTCCATCACTCCATCGACGATGTCTTATAACACCTTCAGCTGTTCCGACAAATCCCCAAATAAGACCAATTAATCCAGCACTCAACATGAATTAACCAACTGATACAAAAATTCGACAAGAACCCAATTCGAACTTGTGTTTAGAATCCCCAAATTAAACCCATCTTCGTTGCTATGAAATCACGAACTGCAGAGACCCCATAATCCAGATTGAACGCCGCCTGTAGTAGATAGGTTCGTTATTCTTCTCTTGATGACTGCAGACACAAGCCATCATTACCGGCAACTATTTCAACCCATCACCTGATTTTAGATCTCAGTTCCTTTTCTCCAACTCAAGAATTTGTTAATGAGCCATACACTTTGAGACCACATCAAACCCCGAAGCTTTGTTGATGTCGCTGTTATCACAATCAACACCAGAACAACCCAGATCTGCTATTGATTTTCATCTTGAAATTGAACCCAACACCAAATCAACCCAGATCCGCTATTGATTATCTTGTGAAAGATCGATCTACTTCAGCAAATTTTTGTACACAGAGAATGAGAAAAAAAGGGATTCAGAACGAACGAAGTTGGAGGAACATTAGAGAGTTAGGGTTTTCTTTGTCTAAAAGGTTTTGGACGGTAAAGATTTGAAAAAAATTGGGTCATACGGATTATGAAAAAATTTGGACGGTAAAGATTTGATTTAAGATTGTCATACGGATCAAGCCAAGTGTGTTTTCTTTGTGTTTTTTTTGTGTGTTTTTGTGCTTTCTTTTTGTGCTTCCGGTTTGAATTTCAACTAGTCACATAGGTCATGAAGTAATTTCGGCTAGTCATACAGGTCATGAAGTAGCTTTAGTTCACACTGGTAGACTCGGGTTAGCAGGATACATATTGAAATAGATAAATATGAAGATCTTTGTGTTTTCTTTGTGCTTTATCTTTGTGTTTTTGTGCTTTGTCTTTGTGCTTCCGGTTTGAATTTCAACTAGTCACATAGGTCATGAAGTAATTTCGACTAGTCATACAGGTCATGAAGTAGCTTTAGTTCACATTGGTAGACTTGGGTTAGCAGGATAAATCATTGAAATCTATAAATATGAAGCTCAATGTCAGTTCGAACTTCAAATGTGGTACAACGGCGTACGAAGTATGAACTATGAGGCTCTAGGTGGGTTCTGACTACAAATTTAGCATGATACATCATCGAAATTGATAAATATGAAACTCAAGTGTTGATTCGAACTTCAAATGTGGTACAACGGCGTACGAAGTATGAACCATGAGGCTCCGGGTGGGTTCTGACTTCAAACTTAGCATGATACATCATCGAAATCGATAAATATGAAACTCAAGTGTTGATTCGAACTTTAAATGTGGTACAACGGCATACGAAGTATGAACCATGAGGCTCTGGGTGGGTTTGACTCCAAATTTAGCATGATACATCATCGAAATCGATAAATATGAAGCTCAGTGTTGATTCGAACTTCAAATATGGTATAATGGCATACAAAATATGAACCAATAAGCTCTGGGAGGGTTCTGACTTCAAACTTGGCATGATACATCATCGAAAGCGATAAATATGAAGCTCAATGTCGATTTGAACTTCAAATTCAGTATAACAACAAACAAACTATGAATCATGAAGCTCTGGGTGGGTTCTGACTTCAAACTTAGCATGATACATCATCGAAATCGAAAAAAATGAAGCTCAATGTCGGTTCGAACTTCAAATATAGTATAACGACATACAAAATATGAATTAAGAAGCTTTGGGAGGGTTTTGACTTCAAACGTAGCATGATACATCATCGAAATCTATAAATATGAAGCTCAGTATCGATTCAAACTTCAAATTCGGTATAACGACAAACAAACTATGAACCATGAAGCTCTGGGTGGGTTATTTCTTCAAACCCTCTTCTGGCAACTTCGAGGCATAACCTGGCTTCGAAATCGAAACCTGCCCGTGAGTGAATCACTATAAGCCGGAAACTTGGTTCGTTGGATTATAAACAATTACAATAAGACTATCATAGGAATAAACTTTAAATTCTAGTGACTTAATTAGAAACAATAAGACCATTTAGAGGTAAGATTCCATTCCAAGATCAAAACATGGCCGTGAGTGGACCATTATAATTCGGAAACTTGGTAAGAACGATGAATCCATCCATTTACAGGTAAGATTTCATTGTAATATTCGCTGTAACCTTAAACACACCCCTTTTCGTCAACTTCCATACTGAACTTGGCTTTGAGCTCAAAACCTGGCCGCGAGTGGACTACTATAACTCAGAAACTTTGTAAGAACGATGAATCAACCCATATATAGGTAAGATTCCATAGGAATATTCTCCGAAACCTTAAACAAAACCATTTTCGCCAACTTCGATACTGAACCTGGATCTGAGATCGAAACCTGGCCGGGAGAGGACTAATATAACTCGAAAACTTCCTAAGAACGATGAATCCTCCCATCTACAGGTAAGATTCGATCGAAATATTTCTCGAAACCTTATACACGCTCCTTTTCGTCAATTTCGATATTGAACCTGGCTCCGTGCTCGGAACCTGGCCGCGAGTGGAGTACTATAAGTCGGAAACATCGTAAGAACAATGAATCCACCCATATATAAGTAAGATTCCATTGGAATATTCCCCAAAACCTTAAACACACCCCTTTTCATCAACTTCGATACTGAACCTGGCTCGAGCTTGAAACCTGGCCGGGAGTGGAATACTATAAGTCGGAAACTTCGTAAGAACGATGAATCCATCCATTTTCAGGTAAGATACCTTCGGAATATTCCCCGAAACCTTAAACAAACCTTATTCTGGCATATTGTATGCATACCCTGGCTTCGAGGTCGAAACCTGGCTGGGAGTGGACTACTATAAGTCGGAAACTTGGTAAGAACGATGAATCCATCCATTTATAGGTAAGATTCCTTCAGAATATTCCCCAAAAATTTAAACAAACCCTATTGTGGCATATTGTATGCATACCCTGGCTCCGAGGTCGAAACCTCGCCGTGAATGGACCACTATAAGCCGAAAACTTGGTAAGAACGATGAATCCATCCATTTACAGGTAAGATTCCTTCGGAATATTCACCGAAACTTTAAACAAACCCTATTTTGGCATATTGTATGCCTACCCTGGCTCTGAGGTCAAAACCTGGCTGAGAGTGGACTACTATAAGTCGGAAAATTGGTAAGAACGATAAATCCATCCATTTATAGGTAAGATTCCTTCGGAATATTCCCCGAAAATTTAAACAAACCCTATTCTGGCATATTGTATGTATACTCTGGCTCCGAGGTCGAAACCTGGCCGTGAATGGACCACTATAAGCAAAAAACTTGGTAAGAACGATGAATCCATCCATTTACAGGTAAGATTCCTTCGGAATATTCCCCGAAACTTTAAACAAACCCTATTTTGGCATATTTTATGCGTACCCTGGCTCCGAGGTCAAAACATGGCTGGGAGTGGACTACTATAAGTCGGAAACTTGGTAAGAATCATGAATCCATCCATTTACAGGTAAGATTCCTTCAGAATATTCCCCGAAAATTTAAACAGACCCTATTCTGGCATATTGTATGCATACCCTGGCTCCGAGGTCGAAACCTGGCCGTGAATGGACCACTATAAGCCGAAAAATTTGTAAGAACGATGAATCCATCCATTTACAGGTAATATTCCTTCGGAATATTCCCCGAAACTTTAAACAAACTCTATTTTAAAGTTTAAACCTGGCTCCGAGATTGAAACCTGGCCCTAAGCGGACCATTATAAGCCGGAAACTTGGTAAGAACGATGAATCCATCCATTTACAGGTAAGATTCCTTCGGAATATTCCCCGAAATTTTAAACAAACCCTATTCTTGCATATCGTATGCATAACCTGGCTTTAAATGTGGTTCAAGGGCATACGAACCATGAACCCTCAATGTCCGAAGTGGTTTTCACTCCAAATTTAGGAGGATATATCATAGAAACTCATAAAGATGAACCATTTACAGGTAAGATTCCATCGGAATATTCTCTAAAACCTTTAAAAAAAAACCTCTTTTGGATATTTCTACCCAATCTCGAAATGCCTAAATTTCTAGAATTTAGTGGGGGGTGTTAGAGAAAATAGTTTTTAGCAGAAGTGAGAAAAATTTAGCAGAACCGGAGACCAAAATAATGTTTTGCAGAAGTGAATAAAATTTAGTAGAAGTGAGAAAAATTTAGCAGAAGTGTTTATACCTCTACGACGACTCTTATAAAGGTTATGAATAGTGATGACAAAAAGATTTAGCAGAAGTGAGAAAAATTTAGCAGAAGGGAGAATTTTTTTTAGCAGAAGTGAATAAAATTTAGCAGAAGTGAGAACAATTTAGCAGAAGTGTTTATACCTCTACGGCAACTCTTATAATCGTTGTCAATAGTGATGACAATTTTTTTTAGCAGAAATGAGAAAAATTTAGCAGAAGTGAATAAAATTTAGCAGAAGTGAGAAAATTTAGCAAAAGGGGATTTTTTTTGCAGAAGTGAATAAAATTTAGCACAAGTGAGAAAAATTTAGCAGAAGTGTTTATACCTCTACGACAACTCTTATAAAGGTTGTGAATAGTGATGAAAAAAAAGCACAAAACGACCAATATTGTGAATCCGGAAGGATGGTTGATGACTTGTACTATCACATAGTAGACTTCGATACTGAACCTGGCTCGGAAAATTTTGTCGTAAAATTTTGCAGAAGTGAAAAAAAATTAGCAGAAGTGCATAAAATTTTGCAGAAGTGAAAAAATTTAACCATCCCTTACAAAAATTTAACAGAAGTGCATTGTCATTATAGAATGTCTGTGATTGTTTACAGAGAAGGCTTCGCGCTGTTTGCGGCTCAGGTGACTGAGCCTTATTTTTGAACATCATATTTTGTTATTACAACTCTTATAAAGGTCGTCAAAGGTTGACATGAAGTTAGTATAACAAAAAACCCACAAACCTTATAGAATTGTGATAGTCTAGGCATGGTTGATGGTGTGGACTTGCACGCAGGAGGCTCAGGATCAAATCCCCTCAACAGAATCGTCCTCTCCTTTTGATAATTACCAGTACTACAAACAGGGAACCTATGCGTTAAGTTTTACTAAACCATCATATGAACTTGGTGTTTCACTTGCAGTTGATGGATTTCTGGCGAACATAAACCTCTTTTTTTAATGGGAAGACCTTCAAGTGAATCACAAGACGAGTTTCAAACATGGAGATTAACTCCCTGCTTCAGGGAAAAAAACAAAGCTTTATGCTGCTAATAGAAAATGGATTGACAATCATTCAATATTTCAAAAAAATGAAAAATTCTGAACGTTCCTTAAGATATACCAAGTACTAAATATTATCTATGACCAAAAGTGTATGTACAAATTTTCTAAATCCAAAACCAGTTAAAATCACAACATTATAAGCAATCAAGAAGTAAGTTTATATAGTGAAACTGAACCTAGCTATTTCTTTGTGTATGTCAAATAAAATAAGTTCTGAATCAGATCATGACAGGGGTTAATACATGGATTCTTATTTGTCATTCCCAAATGTTCTTTGTTTTACTTGTCTTCACAAAGTTAATCTTGACAATAACAGATTGTTTTACTTGTCTTCACAAAGTTAATCTTGACAATAACAGAGAATTAGTTGCAGTATATATCAGTGATTAGATTAGATGCAACATTATGTATTCATATTACGAACCATGAACATCATTAATTAGCTTAGAGTACTAATCGATTATTCGAAAGGAGAGAATTACCTACAGTACTTATTCTTTAAGAAACTACGTCTTTGTGATTTCAAGTTCTTCCGTCTTTATAGTTTCAAGTTCTTATTGATTTGAGAAGTAATAGTAAACCGAACGAGGATAAACGAGGTAGTCGGAAAAAGTAAACCAAACAACGGCCAAATACCGTGGTTAAGGTGATGTCACATCTCTCGTATTTGTGAAGTGTAAGGATGGTTGATAGGTTAGACTAACGCATGGTAGGTTCATGTTCGAATCCCCTCAACATTATTTTTTATTTTCATATTTTGGTTGTCTTCAACAACTCTTATAAAGGTTGTTGTACATTTTCATACAAAAATAACACAAAAACCCCAAACTTGTGAAGTGTAAGGATGATTGATGCCAACTCTTTTTCTTAAAGAGTTGTCGTTTGTTTTCTTGTCGCAACCCTTTGGTTCTATGGGTGGGTAGTGATGCCATTTTACAACACTTCCTTTGAAAAAAGGTTGTAAAACATGAGACGTACTACAACCTTTAACAAAAAGTTGTATTTTTCCAGTTGTAGATGTATATTTTTCCTGTAGTGGATGTTTCCTCACGGCCCTAATGATCATGTGAAAGGGTTACCCGGTAATGGAGGACGGGTGTTATGGGGTACAAAGAGAGTTGGGCCGCGGTCGTCTTCCATACCATAGTAACTACCTAAACCTTATCCTATGTAATATAAAACTTATTATCCGTGTAGTGTTTTGTTTATTGTCCATCGGTTTTGTTTTGTTTTATAGGATCACAGGGATGCCGTTCGTCGTATGAATCCAGGAACGTCAGTGAGTATGATGAGGAATTGGCCACTGCAAGGAATAGAATCAACCATTGGAGAAGTTGATGAAAAGTTGATGAAGTAATCGATCTAGTCAAATCTACGGGGCTGTTGCCTGCGGTCGAGAATTTGGATCTTGGTTACGACAAACCTCTTTGGATCTTGGTTACAACAAACCTCTTTGTTCCGCCTTTGCCGAGAGATATTACGGGGAAACGGATACTTTGCATCTTCCGTTTGGCGAAATGACGATAACTCCAGATGATGCGAAGTTCATTACCGGGCTAAGCATAGATGGTAAAGCCGTGAAACACAAAGAGTACGCTCAAGAGCTTGAGTGGGACAAGATTTACACATTCACCAAGGAAGTGTTCCAATGGGATGAGGGGATGACCAAGTCACATATGCTAGTAGGCAAAAATAAGCAGAGGATATTCCATCTCTTGAAGTTGAGGGAACTCTTCAGTGGAACAAAGAAACTTCGTGCTGTGGGAAAAGAGGTGACCAAGGAATGTATCTTCGCCACGGCCAATGCGTATGTATTCTGCGTCCTGGGATCTGTTATCTTTCCCAACGTTTCCGGTGCCACGGCCAATGCGTATGTATTCTACGTCCTGGGATCTGTTATCTTTCCCAACGTTTCCGGTGCCACGGCCAATGCGTATGTATTCTACGTCCTGGGATCTGTTATCTTTCCCAACGTTTCCGGTGCCCATGTGAACGCCAACTTTATTCGGTTGTTGCAACCATTTGACAAGATCCATAAATACTCTTGGGGCACTGCTGTAACGGATCGGAAAATTTACCCTTCTAATGGGTTGGTTTTCAACCCATTAACAAGGCCAAATCCCCCCGTACGTCACTCGGAAATCTAAAAAAATCTGTAAAATTCATTTCGGAAAGAAGATAACAACAAAACGAAATAAAGCTATGAAATAGTACTGTACATATTTCAAAAAAAGAAAGCTCAATAATAAATTAAGGTTTACTTAGAAAGAAAAATCATAATAGAACAAATGCTTAACATTAAAACATAAAGCTTTTTATTTAACAGAAACTGTGAAAGAAAAGCAAGGAGATTTGATACTCATCTCCCATTAACCAAAATGAAGTTAGCTATAGAAATGTACATCTGAACATACACAAGTGTTTTGCACAAAAACGTTATTCAACTGTACAAGATTTTTAGCAGCCATGCCTGGGAAAACTCAATAAAAACCAACTTCACATTAACTAAAAATCACCCCAGCCCATGATATATATATACAAGGACGACAATATATACCACGTTGTGTCCATAGCTCCACGCCATAAGCTTTTCCCAGCTTAATACATCGAGCTAGCTCCAAACTCTGAGGGAAAACAAAACAAAACAGGGTGAGCCACAGCCCAGTAGGGGATATAACGATAATCGAGTGCCAGGAGATGTACAAATAAAATTCCAACAGGTAAAAACAACAATAGAGCATCAAACCGGAATCTGAAATCCATAAGTAAATGTACATTTGTTATTAAATATTTGTAGCTGCCGTTCAATTAAATTCAGATAAAATTACTCTACTTTTCGTATGGCCAGTTGCCAATGCCAGGGTAGTCACATACCAGCTACCGTTACAGCTAACGGTCTTCCGGGTTGCCACCCGTAGGTGGGGGGCCAATTAAGGCCTGACATTCCTAAAGTAGAGTCGTTAGTTTCCAAATAAATTAGTTGTCATAAAGGAAACCTCCAGATACCAAACCAAGTTATGAAAATCCCGTAAATCCATAACTAAAAACTCGCACAAATATAACATTGGCAGCATTCTCAAAACCTTAATAAGAAACCATTTTCGCGAGCATAAGAATATGTTTGAAACATAATCCACAATTCATAATCCACTAATTGGGAAGTGCGTAAATCCGCATGTTCAATTCAAAAATACTCAAGTACCGAAAATAATAAGTAACCAAGGTTATGACCATGTATGCAAAAAGGAAAAGTATATTTTCATTGCAAGTATGACAATAATTTAAAAAAACAGGGAATGGTGAGACATATAGTCTGGAACAAGTAATCATGTAATTCCCAGTTTTGGGTGTCTTTGATTTAAAATTCGTGGAAAATTCATTAAGCAGCGGAATTCGCCAATCTTGTCTTGCTGGAAACTAGAGAGAATCATCTTTTACGGAAAAATTATAAGTTAAACTAATAAGGTAGATTGTGGAGTTAAAAGTTCACAATGAATCTAGGACTCGAATACGTTTTCAGAAGTTTTCAGATTTGACGGTCTTTACTTGAAAAATCATTGGGTGATGGAATTCAGCAAATCTGGTCTTGTTGAAAAGCTAAGAAACTCCTCTTTAACATAGAAATGATAGCACAAAGAAATAAATTTTATAGCTATGTCAAAACCGTCTCGACAAACAGGGCAGGGATATGTTTTCAAAAAAAATCAGTTCTTCAAGAGTCTTAGATCAAAAATTCATAGAAAAATCATTAAGTAATGAAATTCACCAAACTTGGGCTCTTTCAAAAGCTGATGAAACCCTCGTCAACATAAAAATGATAAGAAACAAATACGAGTTTGATAGCTATGCCGAAAAGTCTATACCAAACAAGGCAGAAATCACGTTTTCAGAAATTTCCAGCTTTGAGGAAAATACAAGTTATAGAAAGCTGTGGAGGATTGGGATCTCTATGAGATCAAATAATATCATAGACACAAAACAACCATCACCCTTATTAGCTAGGATTTTCAATTGATAAAAGGGAATGAGTCAATTACTTCCTCAAAATCAAAATTGAAAAAAAGTAATACAAACCCAAAGGATAAAAATACATGAATTATAAAGTTAACACAAGATGGTAGAAAACAACGAGTTATTTTGAAACCCTGATTTTTCATTCTAAACAAATCTCATATCAAGTATGGAGGAATTCAAAACATTCACAAACTAATTTGTTAGAACATTTAAAGCATGATGATTACACAATACCCATTTAAATGAAATTCATGAATCATAAGTAACAAGAAAGAATTAAGTCAAATCATTCATCAAAATCAGTTGATTACCACATAGAAAACAGTAAATCAAAGGAAAGAAAACCCCCCTACCTCAATGCTTGCCAGAATCGTTAGTCGAATTCCTAGAATATCTCGTGTTATAAATTGGATTTAAAAAGAACGATCACTCTTCATTTGTTAAGGTTTTGAAGAAGAAGAAGTGGAAGAAGATAAAAATGGTGGAGAAAAACAAAGAAAAGAGGAATTTATTTTCTATAAAAATCAGATTTTGTTGCAAAATACGAAAATGACCCTAGTGACATTTGTGCACCATGTACTCAAATAGATGCACCATATGTACTCAAATAGAGGGTGGTCAAGTGGGGTCTTAGTCAACTCCATGGCACCATTAAATTGACTCTTCCCTTGTTATAGGGACGACTAAATGTTAACAACACCCTACCTGGGACTCAAAGCACTCACCTCACATTCCAAGTGCAAGGCACCATAATACTAGGATGCGTGCACCCACATTACACAATCCCAGCACCACCAACAGTCAGGCCCATAACCCAAATTAAAAACAAAATCTGGGTGTTACACCTGCCATCCTTGCACTATCGTTGAACGAGTTGAGAAAGGCTTCCAGTGATGACAGGAACCAAATCAGAGGGAATATGGCTTTTCTGTAGGCGTGGATATATTTGCACTTCCCAATATTTGATGCAAAGGCTTTTGAGAACAAGGAATGGGACAGTAACTGTTATGGAGACATGTACATCTACAGGAGTAAGGAAAAGGACCAAGATGCGATTTATCTGAAGTTGAGACGCCAGTTGGACAACTTGACGACGAAAGATGTTGTCTTTGACCCTTACAAGGGGGGTTTGGCCAAAGGAAATGGAAAAATGGTTAGGTGCGAAGAGCAAGCTCATTATTTTGGGCCTTTGTTTCACCCAAGGGGATATGTAATATACAACCCGATGAGAATCACAAGACAATGCGGATACATACAAAAAATCCAAGAGGAGCACAAGAAGTTTCAAATCGATGCGAAGAAAACCAAATCATTTGATAATGATATTGATATTGTTCACGACCCTTTATCGAATGAAATCTATTCAATGTTTTGGAAGAGAGTTAAAGAATTCTTTTACGGGCGTACCGGGAATCCCAATAACCGCAAATAGAGAGACTTGGCATCCCGATTCAACTACAAAAAAAGTGCAATGCGAGAGTATGTTAAAGTTAGAAATATGGTGTACCAACATCATCCACAAGCTCCTCTTAGAGAAAAAGCGAGTAATCCGATAATATTTATACTTATGTCATCGTTAAAAGTTCGCATACTAACATTTAAGAATTCACTGAATTTCAGCTGGAACGTTTCAATGAGCTATGGAGAATTCGTAATGGGGAAACTAAGTCCATTCACCACAAAGAATATACGACGTTGTACCGACGTGCTCAGAGGTTCATTGACGAACATTTGATGTGTCAAATTCTAGAATACCCATACTGAATCCTATATATGTAATGCGCTAATTTCCTAAACTATGTAATGAATAATATTTTGTTTCTGAAAGTAAGGTATAATCGGATTATGTGGGCATATATAAAAACCGATTACGACAATCGGTTTATTTTGGTATTTAAAAAACCCGATTCTGGGTTTACTTCATCCTTTGAAAAAACTCAACCCAGAATCGGTTTACAACTGCACTAACATCAACCGATTCTGGATTGAGTTTTGAAAAAAATAAATAATTTTTTTCAAGTTTTTGATGATAAATTAATGGTAGTTGATTTCTGAGTTAACTTGATTAAACATCATTTAATCACCCAAATTAGCACTAATCAATCAGGGGTAGTTTTGCCATTTAGTAAAATAATTGGATAAGGGGTTATCCATTTTACTTTAAATTATTCTTTTTTGTCTTGTAGTCGTATGGCCAAATTAATCACACTAGGCCCCAATTTAGCCAGGATTTTTAATTATTGCCATTTTAGTAAAATATATGGCGCCCATCCTAGTGTACCCAATGCACCCTGTATTAGGTGGAAAGTGACACGTCAGTACAACAAGCAGAAAAATCTGTTTGAGTTTTAATTCTAGTTTCTGGACCGTGGATTGGAATAGACGGCTTAGGTTTGACGTCATTTTTTTTTGGTTAGTCTTAACAAACTAGGGTTTGTTCCCTTTCTTGTTTATAAGGTTGATTGTGTATTTTTTATATTTAAATCAGATAACCTTTTCAATTTTAATTCATTTTCATCTGTTGAGGATTTTTTTTCTTTTTTTTTATATATTTTGATGAATCATTGATGAATGGTCTTATAATGTTGTTGATCCTCGTTGTTTCACTGCTGCAATTGTTGTAACTTAGTCAATAACAAATTTGAACTAAATTTTACGGGTTGAGAATCTAATTCAATTGAGGATTTATACCAATCCGTCTATCCAATTCAATTGAGTTGGCACTAAACTAAATGAACACACAACAAACAAATATATACCCATTGCTTAGTTGGGTCGACCGAGCGAAGCGAGGGGACCTTATATGGCCAGTTTTTTGTAAAATTTAAGTGAACAATTGACACAAAAAAATTGAAAATGGTCCGGGCCGAACAACCAAAAATGACCCTCTAAATCATATTTTTCTTTTTTTCCTTTTAGACATTTTCTTAAATAAACAGAAGAGGAAGGGCAATATTTATTAGACATTTTCGTAAATAAACCAAAAAGGAAGGGGAATAGTATTAGATATTTTCGTAAATAAACCAAAGAGGAAGGGCAAATAGAAATAAGTGTGAAATTGTATTATAATTTCTTATTTTCTTAGGGGTGTAATTGACAATCAAGCTTTAATATAACATATTTAAAAATTCGTGCCTTGGAATTTTACAAATTTTATCTCGTTAAAAATCTACGCAATGAGTACAAACAACAATATCAAATTTAGAGTTTTTACGAAAAATTCGGAGGTATATATATCATTTTAGGTACAATTTTAGAAAATTAGATGTACATCTATTATGCAAACCACCACAAAGGATACATAATATTTTATGTAGCCATATTTTGGTTTATGCATCAACGAATTGCAACTAATAAGACGATGCACTTCCTCCGTTTCAAGAAAATTGATACTTTCATTTTAGACACAATTCTCGAAAATTGAATGCATAGCTATTATGCAAACCACCACAAAGGATGCATAACACATCATGTAACCATATTTTGGTTTATGGATTGACTAATTTATCATTTATGGAAAAGTGATATTTTCACATTCCGTTTCAGGAAAAGTGATACTTTTGTCCCGTTTCAGAAAAAATGATACTTTCGCTTCAGAAACGGGGCGAAAGTATCACTTTTTTTGAAACGGGGTGAAAATATCACTTTTTCTAAAATTGAGCGAAAATATCACTTTTTCTGGAACGGAGCGAAAGTATCAATTTTTTTGAAACAAGGCGAAATTATCATTTTTTTCTAAAACTGGGCGAAAATAGTCGCAGACAAACCCCATATTAAGATTCTTCTTCAGTCGGCCCTCCCACCGTACAACGGTTGTACTAGTTATTTGCTTTCAGCATTATCACGATATGGTGTAAGCAAATAACTAAGCATATCACAAAGCAAATATCACAATATGCTTAGTTATTTGCTTACAACATATCGTGATAAGGTTGTTAAGTTGCTTGGTTCTTTAAAATTTAAAAAATTGGTGAACACAAATTTTGAATTTATAAAGGATTGTATCTGGATAATTGTTGTTTGTTTCATAAACATTAAAGTTGAGCAGATTAGTCACCATGGAGTGTAAGTTGGCCTTAGTGGATCACTTAATTATGCGGTTGAATACCAGTATCTCTACTTGATGTCAGATATGTAAGCTTAGAAAACTACTCTCGTTTGCCATTTGTTCCTTCTAGTTCTTTTATGCAATACTGTAGGTTTTCTACATTTGTAATCATATCTTTTTGGCATCTTTTAATGATATTTTCGCTATTTTCCTTGTTATTGTAAGTTTGCAGGAAAGGCATTGTGGCTGATGAGAAATCCTAATCTTGAGCGACTCTCAAGTCCCTTGAAACTTACGACCTTGACCTAAGATATTCAGATAAGACTCGGAAAACAGAAACTGCTTAGCTTTGAGGAGATAGTGGTAGAGATTTTTATATGTAAACTAGTGATGTATTGCCGGGGAAGTGACATTCTGCTTGGACAGCGGCTTCTTGGATTATAATTTCCCGCAATGTAATGCAACAACAAATATGTATTGATAACAGTAAGTGTCGAACAATGACGACCAGTTCTTCATCTTCTGCCTCTCCCTCGTTGGACTCCTATAAACACTAGTCATTGGTAAAGTATCCTTGTTACAAAATCCCGCGAAATTTTGTAACTCCACTATCCATCTCTTTTAAAGTAATAGCTTGTTCATTTGATTGCAGGCAAGGCATATTCAAGTGAACTAATTCATTTCAATGACCTAACCCTAGATTATATAAACATAAACAAGAAAATCGATTAGGAAAAGAAAAATAAACTCAGAGATGAAATATAAAAAAATTCCTTTTATCTCTGTATACTAATCCAAGTGCATCCATGAGTTAACCTCACCAAATCTCTCAAAATTGAAAGAAAATTTTCGCAAAAGAACGACTTTTCTTTTCTGTTTTCGATCTGCTTTTGAGAAATGGCATATACCTAATCCAATCCGTCGATTCTGATCAACGGTTCAAAAACAAGCATAAAAAAGTCAAACAGATTTTTCATTGTTCGGCTGCTGTAGTGATGTGTCATTTGCCACCTAACATTGGGTGCATTAGATTGGGTGCCATATATCATTTTCGGTCAGATGACTAGGTTGGTATAATTGAAGAATATCCATCATTTGCAGAGTACAATATTAAATTTTGGAACTTCTCTGGATACCGATTTTTTTTGATTAGGAGGAATAAGTGTCCTATTCAGTCATTCACTAGAAGTGATTCTTTTGGAGGGCTAGTTTAGTGGCTTCAAATCTCGAAATAATGTGATAGAGGGCTAGTTTAGTAGTTATCTACTCTGACCGTAAAAAGTTAGTCGATGGTTTAAATGGGTCTGTAAATAATGTGTCTTGGATTGATAGGTCTTTGTTGTTTGAGTGTGTTAGTCTGTTACATAGTTTGTCGAATGTGAATATTTGTTACATTCGTAGAGTGAATAATAAAGCAGCTGACCAGCTTGCTAAGTTTGCAAGGTGTCAAATTTGTAACATACAATGGTGGTACACTCTACCAGTTGTGCTCCAGTCTAATGTTACTGGATCTATGTAAATCCTGGTTTGTTGAATGAAAGTTTGTGTTTAAAAGAAGAAAAAAAATCTGTTAAGGGTTGTCCCTCTCTCCGTGACATATATCCCAAAAAAAATAAAAATAAAATAAAATAAAAAGATAAATAAATAAATTATAAGGAATCTATTTTTAAGAAGAGGGGAATTTTACTAGAACTCAATCAAATTTGCAAAAAAACATATAGGAATAGTAAAATTTCTGATCTAATAAGTAAAGGCGGGATCAAGTATGAGCATGTCAAAACAGTTGTCCCGACTTGCCGATAAACTTTCAAAGACGTTTACAATTTTTCTAAAAAGAATTTGTTGTTTGATTCCATATAAAATACTACCTCGTATAAAGTGATTCACCAAAAAGTTATTGGTGTGAAATACCCCGCCAAAATGGTGGCCATTATTTGGGTTGTGCATGTATACGAGTCACGATGGAGAAAGGCAGTTCAAAAATCATTTGTAGCACCCACTTCTATGTGCCCCAATCTTTTATACACATTGCTAAATGGAGGGACAATGTCCAAAAAGGAAGGTCCACGGTCTAGATTGACCATTCAGTCAGCTTAATGGTCAAAGTCAAATCAGCTCCCCCTTTAACAGGGGTTAGTTAATTGAGATTTATAGGGAATTTTAGAGACATTCCAAATCTCTTGTTAGTCGATAAGGAGTCATTGTAAATCTTTGAGAGTTTCTGTTATTGGATAGTGACTTTCTGAAAGTCTTTAAAATTCTCTGTTATTGGATAGTGACTTTCTGAAAGTTTTTAGAATTCTCTGTTATTGGATTTGGATTTCCAAATGAATGATTTAAGGTTATGGGGGAGTTTTAGAGACTTTTAAGTGAAAAAATACCATAAAAGACTTAAACAAAGTCTCTCCAAAATAGGTGATATTTGGAGAGACTTTAGGATATTTAAAAAAATAAAATAAATAAACAATAAAGAAATAATGATAAACCAAATAAGCAATAATAAATTCCATGCATATAAAAAAAATAAAATATTATTATCCAAAAACTCCACATTGTGCGAGATCTCAACCCATGCATTATGTTCGTGTTCAATTTGGTTTAATTTTCGGTTGACAAAATAGTCACAATTTCTATTAGTCACGCGTAAATTTATAATTTTTCATTGATTGTATTATTCTTTTTTTGTTTGTACTAAATCTATAAATTATTTATTATATATTAATTTTATAAAATAATTTTAAATTTTTTTTCTTCATATTTGATGTATGTAAGGTAAAATTCCTATATATTTTTGTCTCAATAACTCAGAGTTTTCCTAAAAATCACTCATAAAGTCCCCCAAAATCAATAGACTTACAGAGAGTCTCCCCAAATCTCTTTCAAAAAAATTCTCACAATATCTCTAAAAATCCCAATTGACTAACCCCTGTAAAAATTTCTCGTGACTAATAATATAATTTTGTTGCGGTGGCTGTCTCTAAAAATCCCTCCTAAATTCAGTTTCCAAATCCATCTATTACTCGTTCTCACCATTCAGCTCAGATGTGTATAAATATTAACTTCTACACTCAGCTTTTACCATTGTCTCTAAGTCTCTAAAATCGATTCTCTCTTTCTCTCGTTATAGCAGTTAACAGCAATGGGGGGCTTTCATCATGGTGATTTAGTCGAAGTAAGCAGTAAAGAAGAAAGATTCCTGGGTTCCTATTTCGAAGCAAGAATAATCAACCAAATGGAAAAAGATGATTTCTTTGTTGAATACACAAAATTATACGAAGAAGATAGTGAGAAGTGTTTGCTAAGAGAAGTTGTTCCTTGCACTGAAATTAGACGCATGCCTACTAATTTTAAAGCATCGTATTTCAATGTTAGTGATCCAGTTGATGTTTTCTGCAAGGATGGGTGGTGGTATGGGATAATTACTGGTAGAGATCCTATTCGAAGTAAGTGTATTGGGGAAGATCGTTCTCTATATTCTGTATATGTTCCTTTGTACGGAGAAGAAATTGAATACCGCAAGAGGGAATTGAGGGCTCATCTGGAACGGATTAATGGCAATTGGATTTCTTCTCGAGTTCGCAGAAGTAGTTATGGATGTGGATCAGGATTTGTCAAGAAAAGTTCTTCCGTGCTGGTGTTTTAGTTTGAAGCTCTTATTAATTAGAAGAAACTTTTTATAGTTGTAGCTTTTTCATTGTACTGCAATGTTTATTTGTAATTCATGTTGAATAAAAGATTGTTCGAGAATTATTTATCAATCGGTAAAAATTGAATTTTAGCTATCGATCATATTATCGTGATTTTTTTAAGAAAATTTAATCCTGAATATGAACTGATACAGTACATTGAAATGGTGTTTTATCTTTATAGTTTTGGCTCAAACCTACAGTATCATGTAAAACCTCACATTGTTACATTGTATAAGCAATTGGAATGGCCGAATATGCTCAAAACATACCTCGATGTCAAGCAGATGAAGCCTTGATTTGATAAGTCACATTTGATTATTGATGCCAAATACTAGGTTTTTTTGGTTGGTGGTGCATAGCCTTGTGCAATAGTGGGTTTATGATAAACAGAGTTTTTTATTTTCTTGTCAGGTCTTGCAATAATCTTCATTCTAACATAGGTGGTTTCTTCTCTAGTTTACAGTTTGCAATTTCTCAATCCCATTTCCCAATTTGCAGAGCTTCAAATTTCATGGAAAAAAAGATTGGGCCAAAAGCAAAGTTCGTGCAACTTCCATCTAGGATTCTTTTGTATGTTTTGAGGAACATTCGTAACAAACGAATCGAACAACAGTTTTCCTGTACAGTTTTCCCAAAATGAATTTAGTTTATCTCTTCTTTCATGCCAATAAGTTACTTATGGATATTAGCCCCTGCAATATGCTTTTTTTGCAAGAATCTGAATGTACTTTTTAATATGTCAGGTTTAACTTTTAGGAGTAACGATAATAGTTTGTAGGATTGCATACTTTCTAGTGCAAGCCTATTAGTTTCTGTTGATGTAGTTTTGATAGTGGTAAGAAAGGGTATGGTTCACTCGGACTTTTTAAAGGTTTGGTTCAAGACAAATAAAACAAAAACTAATGAACTTTGATTTTTGGTTACCAAAGGAGAGAAGATTCTAGGGTTTTGGATTCCACTACTTCCAATATTTGTAAACTCAATAATAGTTTTTGACAAATTACTCCTATTTTACTCAAAACAGTTTCAAACCCAATCTCATTCTTTGGAAGATATAACGTTACACGCTCTTTTTATGACTCTCGTCGGAATTCTGAGACCTAACTTTCCTTCGCTTATAAAAGATCGATATCTAAACTACCAAAAACAATTAATATGAAGCATGTAAAAAAGAGAAAAAATTTAATAATTTTAAAGCACAAAAATGGAGTAATTGTCAAAGAAAATAATTACTAAAATTTACGCATCGAAAATAGCTTCTTCTAAAACCCTAGAAAAGAAATTTAGCTACTCATGAATCGAAAAGTGGAGAAAAATTGATTAATCATTGTATTAAAATTAATGAAATTGGCTTACAAAGATTTTCAGTGCTAAAGGTCTTTCGCTACTGAATTGACTGTTCAGCTAACAAATGGAACAGTGGCTGAAGGTCTTTCTCTACTGACTGAAGAACAATAAACAGATTATGTAGTTAATTAGCGACAGCTTCTGCGACCGTTCCTGGCGTACCTTTTTCTTCGTGTTCTTGAATATGCAGCAGCAGGAAATATTTCTGGAACTTGTGATTTTTCGATTCTGCAGTATCTATTCTCTCTTAGGCTATCCGTTCCCTTCTCTTCATCCCAAGAAACCTATTTATACTCAACAGGCGCATCAAATCTCAAAAATAATTCGGTTTCAATGCAAAAATATCCTCTTTATTCTTCTCGGGTATTCACGGGAAATAATTTCCTTTTACTTCTGTTCCACGCGCCTGCTGCTGTCGACATATTCTCAGCAATTTGATTTCACGTTTTATTTAGAGTAAAACTCTGTTATCCACACGCCAATCTTCCAAAAATATCGCAGAGAATAGCCGAGAATATCTTCTTCCCCTGTTTCGTCAAAACTTCACGTGACATCCTTTTTCTTCGATTCCAAGTCAACTACCACTGCTGTTTAGCTGTAAATGACCCGTAAGTCCAAAACCAAGATTGAGTCTCACCCAAACTCCTCCAATTCTCTAACTGCGCTTTTCGGGAAAGAATAGACCCGAGAATATTGTCTTCCCTGATTTGCTTCAAATGGATTATCCAGCCAACCTGGATCGAATCTATCCACTACAGTATTCTTTTTTTGCTCATACCAGTCATCCCAAACGATACCAACAATTGAATCTCTCTCAACAACTTCCAAAATCAAACCCTAATTTTGCCATGAAGAACAAATTTTTCCCGCCAAAACCAAGAACTTTGTTTTCTTGAAATCCCGATATCTAGCCAATTCTGATCGAAACGAAGACCAACTACCAGTTATGTTTGGATGAATAGAAATATACCCAACGATTTTCAGTGATTTAGTCTCAATAGAAAGCCCCCAAATCACGAACCCTAATTCTGGTCCAATTTTCCCGCAAAAATTTCAAATTTAAAAGGTTGAAGAAAGTTACCCCTTAACCAACTGCTGGGGGTGGCGAAAGCAATTGGGGTGCCCCTTAGGTACCTTGGTTGTTTTTTTTACAAGATTTTTGGGGCATTTTTAACACAATTATGGAGGTGCCCTTATCCAAAGTTCAGGTGCCTTTAACACTTTTCTGGGTGTTTTAGTAAATTTTCGAGCCGATTGCTCCAAAATGTTTCTTTTTCAAAAATACCTACACACATAAAACACCATAATAAGTACAAAAATTAGCACTAACAGTATAGAAAATTGTGGACAATTCAGACACATAAATGCGTCTATCATCTGTATCAAAGACAATAGATCACACGATTGGGCTTACTACTGACCACAGAGGGGTTTATTTTGATTACAGTACGGTGGAATTTTCACAACTTTACTAGGAACTTCTACTGTCGAGTTTCACCTTAGTGATTGCCTTAGTAGCCTAAGAAGAATTTCTTGGATCAGTCGGAATGGCATTGAAAAGGTCTAACTCGGTCTGATCTGCACCTGTATTGGGGTTTTGGTTGATGTTAATTCCTTAGCAAGAAACACTATTTTCAACCACTCATCTAATGCGTGGTTTGATTCTACTTCTTGTATTCTCATTTCATTAGGAATGAGGTTTCCTAGTTAGTTCTGGTATTTGTTCTTTGCCTTTGTGGGAAAAAAACAGATTATTAGTCGCTTAATTGGCCCTTTCTACTCTTAGTCTAAGCCTCAAAAGTTTACTAACCAAAAATCAGGTGATTGGCTAAGCCTTGGGGCGTGAAATACACCGCCCAACATTACCAGTTTACCAGTCTCGGTCATTCAGTATGTATTTTGTTTGTGCGTGTAAACGAGTAAACGACGGAGAAAGGCAGTTCAAAAATGATCATTAGCATCCATTTTTACTTTTGGGCGTCGACCGTTTTTATACACAGGACGATTTTGCTAAATAAAAGAGTAATGTCTTAAAGGGAGGGCCGGCCAAGGTCAAGTTTCGTCAAACTGGTACCCCCTTATAAAATTTCTCATGCATGCCTACTGTAACAATTTTCTTGCGGCGGCCATATTTCTAGAATTACCTCCTTCCAAAATTCAGTTTCCTAATCCATGTCGGACTAGCTAGAAGTTCTAGCCTAGAACTTCCAGTATTACTCCTATAAATATCGCCTTCTATACTCGTTTTTATCAATTCAACCTTTCTCCTCAAAAAAATCAAAAAAAAAATAATCATCCATTCTCTGTCTGTAAACTCTGTTTCTCTTTCTGTAGCAGTTGACAACAATGGGGGGTTTCCGTCAAGGTGATTTAGTCGAAGTAAGCAGTAAAGAAGAAGGATTCTTGGGCTCGTATTTCGAAGCAAGAATTGTTGGAAGCTTGCAACAATAGAAGAAACGTCAGATGTATCAAATAATATATATAAAGAACTGTATCAAACAACTCTACCACGAACAACTTGATGAGGGCAGAATCACAGGTTCAACAAGCTTTCCTTAACACATTAGTTCGCGGGTATACTCTAAAGTAATGTTAAAACCCAACGTGCAAATATGTGTCAAGGATAAGACTGCCCGATATAACTTGTATTAGCACAATACAAGTTACCCACACTTGAACTTAGCAACAGGGATTGAATGTAAAACTAACGCGCAAACAAAACGAGAATATGAAGAAAAAGAAGACAGAATATTAGCCGCTTCTTATGTGTGTTTAAAAGAGATTTTTCGAGTTGTATTTATAGGAAAATTAACTTGCAAATCAAGCTAGGTTTAGGTTTCTTATAAAACGAGTTTTGTTTCTTGTAAAACAATTAAACGCGTAAAAGGAATCCTCCCATAAATAAAACTATTAAAGGAAAAATTTGCAAATTTTTTTTCGAGTAGACACAAGGCTTGGTGCGTGATATACGCGCATAACGCATGGGTTGGTCCAAATATCTTTTGAAGATTTGTGTTCAGTCATATGAGCTTTGTTACTCATATCCCTTGAAGAAGACACCTTCTTATCCTTAGAGCACAACAATTCTTCCACCTGAATCTTCTTTCCCAATTCAACCATGTTGATCTCACCGGTTTCATGTCTTAGCTTTCTCTTATACTCCGACCAATAAGATGGTAACTTCTCAATTACCGCAGATACTTTAAGCGTCTATTCAATAACCATACCTTCAGCAAGAATCTCATTAATGATTTGTTGAAGTTCGAGGAATTGATCAACCACAGACTTATCATTCGTCATCTTGAAATCCATAAACTTCGCCACCAGAAATTTCTTGCTCCCTGCAGTCTCCGCTTGATACTTTGCTTCTAATGCAGTCCACAAATCATAAGCAGTGAAATTTTCTTTAGCATTGTAAAAATCATACATCGAATCTTCCAAACCATTCATGATATGATTTTTACCCATAAAATTAGACCTCTTGTTATACTCGAGCTGCTCCTCAGTTAAAGCTTCAACATTCATCAGTTCATCATCTGGAACAAGTACATAGTCCAGTTCATGATGGCTTAAATAAAACAACATCTTGGATTGCCATCTCTTGAGATCCTTTCCGTTAAACTTTTGTGGTCTTTCAACGTCGTTCTTTCCCATTGTTACAAGGAATGATAATATGTTAAGATTGTTGGAAGCTTGCAACAATAGAAGAAACGTCAGATGTATCAAATAATATATATAAAGAATTGTATCAAACAACTCTACCACGAACAACTTGATGAGGGAAGAATCACAGGTTCAACAAGCTGTCCTTAACACACTAGTTCGCGGGTATACTCTGAAGTAATGCTAAACCCAAACATGCGAAGATGTGTCCAGGATAAGACTGCCCGATATAACTTGTATTAGCACAATACAAGTTATCCACTCTTGAACTTAGGAACAGGGATTGAATGTAAAACTAATGCGCAAACAAAACGAGAAGATGAAGAAAAAGAAGACAGAATATCAGCCGCTTCTTATGTGTGTTTAAAAAAGATTTTTCGAGTTGTATTTATAGGAAAATTAACTTGCAAATCAAGCTAGGTTTAGGTTTCTTATAAAACGAGTTTTGTTTCTTGTAAAACAATTAAACGCGTAAAAGGAATCCTCCCATAAATAAAACTATTAAAGGAAAAATTTGCAAATTTTTTTTTGAGTAGACACAAGGCTTGGTGCGTGATATAGACGCATAACGCATGGGTTGGTCCAAATATCTTTTAGACTACCCCTTCCACCCTCGTTTGTCAATATATCCATATTCATATGGTTATATAGTGGAACTCCTTCTCTATTATACCCAATGTGGAACTAAAGAGAGATTCATTCACTCATAAAATGAGTAAGTATCCTTGGACCCATAGGTCACTAGATCAAACCACACCAAGACCAAAAAACATTTTTATTAAAAACTCATTTTTCTCCAACAAGAATAATCAAGCAAACGGAAAAAGATGAGTTCTTAGTCGAATACACAAAATTATACGAAGAAGATAATAACAAGTGTTTGCTAAGAGAAGTTGTTCCTCGCAGTGAAATTAGACACATGCCTCAGAACTTCAAAGCAACATATTTCAATGTTAATGATCCGTTGATGTTTTCTGCAAGGATGGATGGTGGTATGGGATAATTACGGGTGGAGATCCTATTCGAAGTAAGCGTACTGGGGAAGATCATTCTATATATTCTGTATACTTTCCTTTGTCAGGAGAAGAAATCGAGTACCGCAAGTGGGAATTGAGGGCTCATCTAGAACGGGTTAACGGCAATTGGATTGCTTCTCGTGTTCGCAGAAATAGTTATGGATGTGGATCAGGAGGATTTGTCAAGAAAAGTTCTTCCGGTGGTGTTTTAGTTTGAAGATTTTTATTAGTTATAGGTGTAGCATTTTTACTGTACTGCAATGTTTATTTGTAATTTATATAAAAGTTTGTGCAAGAATTTTTTTTATCAATCCGTAGAAATCAAATTTTAGTTATCGATCATATATGTAATTTGTTCAAGAAAAGTTTAGTTCTAAAACATGCTAGAAAGTACGATGCTTGTAGCAGGTACATTGAGATGGTGTTACTGTTATGCCTTTAGTTTTGCTTAAACCCACAGTATCATCTCAAGCCTCAGAATTTAGCATTATACAACCAATTGGAAAATGGCCGAATATGCGCAGAACATACCTCGATGTGATGCTGGCGAAGGCTTGATTTGATACTTCACATTTGATTATAAATGCCAATTTTTAGTTTGGTTGGTGGAGCATATAGCCTAGTGCAAATAGTGTTCATGATAAACAATTTTTTCCCCCTTGTCTGGGCGATTTCATTCAAACTTCCCTTTTTGATTGTTTTGAATGCTTTGGGAAACATTCATAACAAATGAATTAAGAGGACATTTTTCTTGTACAGCTTTCCCGCAATGCAGTAACTTTTTGTCTTCTTTCAATGCCAATAAGTTTTTTTTTTTTGATAAAAGGAAAGAAAGTCACAGATTACATATTAGCACCAAGCTGCGATTCATCCAGCCAGTAGTACTGTAGCTGGTGAGAACAACCTTGACAGGCCATACTAAGCACGTCTCTTAAGTTTTTGGATTTCAAATCCTAACAAAATAAATTGATAGCGTCTACAGTGTCATTAGCTGTCCAGCATGTAGTTTTTCTTCCTTTCTTCATAGTTCTAGTCAGCTGTTTATTAGCACCTTGTAAATTGATGCTATGACACTTCAAAAGGTGAGCCCACCTCAGAACTTCCAGTGCTGCTAAACTGTCTCTTTGGTCTTTGCAGTGCACTCTGATTGCATAGCTTCTACTGCCAATAGGGGTACCTGTTGCTGAAGAAATATATAAACCAACTCCTGTGAGTTCAGTGACCCTGTCATATACAGTTGCATAAGAGAAATTTAAATGGTTGTTACGATGTTCTATCAGGGGGTTCGAAACAGTTATATGGTTATCCTGTTGCATTGGATAATACTTTCAAAATGGTCAATGATTTGGTTGCCAGTATGAACAGGGTTGGGAGAATTTCGTTGGAAGGTGTTGTCGCATCTTGCTTTTCAAACAAACCTACTGATGGTAGCACTAATTTCTGCCCAACTACCCCAGTGAGTGAGGAAGTTATTCTTTAAGAACCATTGAGTGCACCATTCTGCAACATCATTTGCATACTGAGAAGCTGTCTCTAGGTATATCCCACACCTGGCCCAGACAACTTTAGTGAAGCTGCAAGTCATAAATAGGTGCTCCCTGGATTCAGGGGAAGAATTACAAAGTTTACATATAGGGTCTATGGTGGGAATGTAGGTAGATAGGTGATGACTGAGAGGGAGGATATCATCGTACAGTTTCCAGGCAAACATTTGAATTCTCGGTATAGTGTTCATGCTCCATATCTTTTTCGCAGTTCTATCTATAGGTTTGGTGTCTTTACGAGAAAGAATATTATACATGGATTTCACTGTGAAGACCCCTTGAGGGTTGTGTTTCTATCTGAGAGTGTCCTTTTTATCTGGAGATAACTGGATTTGAGTGGCTAACAGGAAATTAGAATTAGATAGCGAAGTGCTGAGAAGCGGATAATTCCAAGAATTGTTAACAAATAGATCCCTAACAAGAGTGGGAGAGTTAGGGCAATGCTGGTGGTGAGGGTTTAATGGTTCTGATTGGCCTGGAAGCCAGAGGTCTTTCCGTATGTTGATATCTTCCCCGTCTCCAACTTCCCAGATACAATGTGGCTGAATAAACTTGATTCCTTTGTGGACTCCTTTCCAAGCCCAGGAAGCAGCTTTAGCACAAGAAGAATGGAAAGGATTTTTCTTAGGAAAATATCTCGGTTTCATAGACTGAGCCCAAAGAGAATGAGGGTCTTGGAACAGTCTCCAAGCATTTTTAGAGATAAGAGCTAGGTTCCATAGTCTCAAATCTTTCATACCATTTCCTCCATTCTCCTTGTCCTTGAAAAGGCCAGTCCAATATCTAGGATAAAAACCCTTGGAGTTGCTGTCTTTGCCCCACCAGTAGTCACTCATAATTCCTGAGGCTTTCTTGGTGGTAGCGACTGGGAGAATGAAGGTAGACATCGTGAAGACAGGCATTGTCTCAAGAACAGTTTTATCCATGATGTTTCTACCAGCTGGGGAGTGGTGTTTACCCCTCCATCCTTTGAGTCTATTTTCCATGTGATCAGTGGCTCTTTCGAAACTTTCTATCTTAGATCTACTTGTGAACAGAGGAGCCCCTAGGTATTTGTCATCAATAGAGATCCTTTGAACATGAAGAATGTTAATTATATCCTTGGCTAGGGTGTTGGAGGTTTTGGCAAAGAAAATACCCGATTTGTTGAAATTAATCATCTGCCCCGAAGAAGCCCCAGAGTTATTTAAGATATACTTTAGGGTTTTTGTTTGGCTAATGGTTGCTTTACAAGTCATATGAAAAAATCAAATGACTGATGGTGGGGCATTTGGGAGAGATTTTAAAACCAGAGATCAGGACTCTAGATTCAGCATAGGAGAGGGTCCTTGAGAAGGACTACATGTAGAATGAAGAGGTAGGGAGAGAGAGGGTCCCCTTGTCTCAAGCCTCTAGAGGGTTTAAAAGAGATGCAGGGGCTACCATTTAGCATTATAGCAGAGGATCTGGTGCTGATAAATTGGAATATAAGATTGCACCAATGATCACTGAAGCCCATTTTCTTAAGAATAGCTATGAGGAAGGCCCATTCGACTCTGTCGAAAGCTTTTGCCATGTCGATCTTTAGACCCATCGTGCCCACCTCACTCTTCTTCTTATTCATAGAATGAATAATCTCATGCGCAATCAGAATATTATTAGAGATCTGACATTGGCTGACAAAGGCAGATTGGAAGGGAGAGATTAGGTCCGGGAGAAGGGGTTTCATTCTGTTAGCGATGACTTTAGAGATAATCTTATAGACAATATTACATAGACTAATTGGCCTATAATCAGCCGCTTTAGAAGGGTGTTGAATCTTAGGGATGAGAGTGATAAAAGTTTTATTCAAGTGTTTTAGCATGTAACCACTGGCAAAGAAAGAGCTAATTTGCAGATCTCTCTTTTCACCAACTCCAAGTTTTGCTGGAAGAAACAGGCCAGGAAACCATCCGGTCCCGGGCTGGCATTCGGAGGCATACCAAAAAGAGCCATTTTTATCTCCTCTTCAGTAGGGCTAAGCTAAAGTTTTAGATTATCCGATTCAGTGATGGAGGTGGGAATGAGATTTACAATCTCACGGTTGATGTTAGGATTGGAGGTAGTTAACAGCTCTTTAAAGTGATAAGTAAGACAGCTTCTAATTGCTTCATTTCCCTTAATCCACACATTATTTGTATTAAAAAGCCCGGTTATATTATTCCTTCTATTCCTGATGGTGGCATTCAGATGGAAGTAGTTGTTGTTTTTGTCACCTAGGTTCAAGAATTTTTCTTTACCCTTTATTTTTAGCATTTCTTCCTCATAGTTGTAGAGTTTAGTGAGGTCATCCTTGGTTTGCAACAAAAAGGGATCATTAAGCCTACTAGAGTCATTTGCTAGGAAGTCATTTATTGTGAGCTTAAGATGATGTATATTATGTTGGATGTTTCCGAAATGCAATCTGTTCCATAATCTAACAGAATCTCTAACTGGGGAGAGTTTATGGGTTAGTTGGAAAGCATTAGAACACTGGCATTCTGATTTCCAAGCTTCAATAATAGCCTCTCTACAACCCTGTTCCTGGAGATAAAGCCCAAAGAATTTGAAAGGTTTGGCCAAATGAGTGTTAAGAGGGTCTATGGAGAGAATAATTTTAGAGTGATCGCTTCCGAGGGGGAAAAGATGCTTGACTTGGGCAGCAGGGAAGAGAGTGGTCCAAGAAGAATTGGCTAGGCCTCTATCGAGTCTTTCTTCAATAAGATTGTCACTTTGCTGGTTGGACCAAGTGAAAGGGAAACCACTAAAGCCTAGATCCACCATACATATTTGGTTAACTAGCTTGAGAAATTTAGAGATGTTTGGCCTGTTTGGTGGTCTTCCCCCCCTTTTTTCATCTACATGAAGAATGAAATTAAGTTTACCAATTAGGAGCCACGGAATATTGACCACAAATGCCAATAAGTTACTTGAGGATAAAAGTCCTACAATATACACTTGGATGCGTTTTTTCATTCCTTTTTTTTTATCAAGAATATGAATGCACTTTTTCAAAGTCAGGCAAGTTATGTTTTCTTTAAAAAACTTCAAAATTTGAAACATTTTCTAAAATATTGGAGTCAGGAGGAATTTTGGTCTAGTAAGAGAAAGAAAAAGGAGCTGACATAGAAGATTAGCTTTTTAGACTTATTGGAGGAGTTTAATCCATTGGATGGAAATCAATTTGAAGAGAGAATTGAATGCTGTTTGAAGTTGAAGAATATGAAAGCTCAGGAAGCTAGGAAATGTTTTACAAGAGCTAAACAGAATGATTTTAAATGGGGTGATTCTAATACTTCTTATTTCACAGAATTGCAAGTGCTAGGAGGAAGAGGAATACAATTGCAAAATTGGAGGTTGATGGTGTGGAAACCTTTGATCAAGATGCTATCAAACTGGAAATGAGAAGTTATTATTCAAATTTATTTTTTGAACAAAATGATTTTGGATTTTCTTTAGATAGATTGGATTTTCCTTGTTTGAGTGATGCTGACAAGGAATGGATGGAGAGGGAGTTCACCGAAGAGGAGGTTTTTGGAGTTATTAAACATGCTGGAACAAACAAATCTCCAAGGCCAGATGGCTTTTCAATGGAGT
The DNA here is from genome assembly GCA_023531105.1 of Papaver atlanticum. Taxonomy (NCBI): domain Eukaryota; kingdom Viridiplantae; phylum Streptophyta; class Magnoliopsida; order Ranunculales; family Papaveraceae; genus Papaver; species Papaver atlanticum. The sequence continues at coordinate 1,107,162 of JAJJMB010008884.1, read as the reverse complement.
TCTACAAAGTATGCTGGCATATAATCAAGAAAGATTTTATGAATCTAATGGGGGAATTTTAGAGGTATGGATGTTTGGATTGGAGAATAAATTGTTCATTTTTGTCTTTGATCCCTAAAAAAGAAGATTTATGTGCACCTAAGGATTTTAGACCTTTAAGTCTGTTAGGCAGTGCATATAAGATTTTATCTAAAGTACTTGCAAACAGATTAAAGACTGTGATGGCTAAATTGGTGTCAGATTACCATGGAGCCTTCATTAAGAATAAGCAAATACTAGATGGTGTACTAATTGCTAGTGAGTGTATAGATAGCAGATTGAAGCAGAAAAAGCCAGGAATTTTGTGTAAGGTTGATATGGAGAAAGCATTTGATCATGTGAAATGGAAAACTTTAATATGTATTCTTGAGAAACATGGTTTTGGGAGGAGGTGGATTTCTTGGATCAAATGGTGTATTTCAACAACAAATATTTCTGTTTTGGTTAATGGTAGCTCAACTGAAAAATTTAAACCTTCAAAAGGTTTGAGGCAAGGAGATTCTTTATCTCCATTCCTGTTTTTGTTGGTGGTGGAGGTTTTATCAAAATTGGTCAGTGATGCAGTTACGAGGGATGAGTTACATGGTTTTCAAGTAATGGAAGATGGGATTATGATATCACATCTACAATTTGCAGATGATACCTTGTTATTCATTGATGCTAATATAGAGGAAGTTAGGAAGTTGCTTGTCATTCTTAACACTTTTGAAATCTTAACAGGGCTGAAACTAAATTTGGAGAAAAGCTCAATGACTAGTGTGGGAGCAGATGAAAATATTCAAGAACTGGCAATGGAGTTAGGGTGCAAGGTGGAACAGTTACCTTTTAAGTATATGGGATTTCCTTTAGGTGCTACTGCTAGGAATGTTTCTATCTGGGATAAAGTTATTCAAAGGATGTAGGATAGGTTAGCCACCTGGAAAAAGAAGTTTTTGAACAAAGTTAGGACGTTGGTGTTGATCAAAAGCTGTTTAGCTAGTTTACCAATATATTTCCTATCTCTTATTCATATTCCAACAAGTGTGGAACTGAAGCTTACTCAATTGATGAGAAATTTCCTTTGGGATTTAAATGAAAGTCAAAGGAAGGTTATTTGGGTTGGTTGGCCTAAAATTTGATAAATCCAGGAAGTTTGGAGGTTTAGGTGTTAAAAGTCTAAGGCTAACTAGCAAGGCATTGAAGGCTAAGTGGGTTTGGAGATATGCTAAAGAGAAGAAGGCTTTATGGAGAAGGATTGTGCAGCAAAAGTTCAAAAATAACAGTAATTTTCTAATGCCAAGTGATGATGCTAAACCACAAGGGAGAGGGCTATGGATTTTTTTTTTTGAAATCAACTTCTTTCATGGATGCTGCTGTGTCTTTCCAGTTGAGGTTTGGGAAATCCATTAGATTCTTGAAGGACAAGTGGACCTCAAATGGTCCATTGAAGGAGAGATTTCCAGATATTTATAAAGTTGTTAGTCAGAAGAATGCCATTATTGCTAAAATGGTGGCTAATGGAAGATTGCAGTGCAGTTCTAGAAGGAGATTGAGTGCAGAGGAGCAGTTGGAGTGAGATAGTTTGTGCAATGAATTGGGTCTTGTACCTGTTTTCTCAGAAGATGAAGATGAGATTTCTTTTGATGGTGATTTTTCTGTGCAAGAATGTTATAATAGGCAGTTGGAGGACAATACAGTGTGCAGTTTTGAGAATTTTGTTTGGAGGAGTGACATTCCTTCTAAAGTCAGCTTCATGCTATGGGCCAATTTTCACAATTCTCTACCAACTATGACTATGCTGATCCACGGGGGTTTCAATGTTCAAAACAAGTTATGTTATTTCTGTCAACAGGAGGAGGAAGTGGCAGATCATATTTTTCTTCATTGTTCATATGCTACTCGGGTATGGGCTTATTTTGTGAAGGCTTTTAAGATCTCTTGGAGCTTTCAAGCTACTGTTTTGAAGCATTTTGAATCTTGGAAGATGAATAATCTTCAAGGGAGAGGTAAGAAGATTTGGTGGCTTGTTAACTATGCTATATTCTGGCACTTATGGAAGGAGAGAAATTCAAGAAACTTTGGAGGAAGGCATAAGTTAGTTGATGAGATTATTATGCTCATTCAAAACACTGTGATCTTGTGGTATTTTGAAAAAGAGGTTTTTAGAGGGTTTAATGTTAATGAAATCTTGTTTCACTGGGACACTGTGATACATATGTGATGTATGTGTGTGACTTTGTCTCTGGACTTGTAAATATTTTTCCTCTTTAATATAACCTTTTCTTTTCAAAAAAATAAAAATGTCAAGTTTAACTTCTAGGAGTTACTATAATAGTTGAAACATGGCTCAATTTTGTACTTATGCTTATCTCATATTATTCAATTATAGCAAATGCTTTGCGTCATTTCTAGTGCAAGTCTATTAGTTTCTGTATCAAAGACAGTAGATCACAAGATTAGGATCACTACTGACAAGAGAGGGTTTTATTCTGATTATAGTACGGTCAGATTTGGCGGTCGACTCAAATTCTCTGCTTTACTAGAGACATTTACTGTATTGTAGGGTTTTGAGAGCTCACCTCAGCGATGCCTTAGTAGTTCCTAAGAAGAATTTACTAGAACTATGTCAGAATTATGCTACAAAATCATCCGATTTGCCTGACGGTAATATTTGCGCGCGAAGCGCGCTGAACATGATCTAGAGATGAACAAGATGGTGATGTCAGTAATAGGTTTATAAAAAAAATGATTTGTCATACATTATAATCCTGACATAGCAGGGTAAGACCAGTCACAGAGAACCAAATTGCTCTGCGAGTATCCCAAAACCAATTGTAGGAAGTAATCAAAATTACTCAAATTTAGTACATTTATTCAATAATTCATAATTTTATTTAATAAATAATAATTAGTAGAGAAGTAGATTATTACATATAAAATCCCAAGATTACAGAACAATGTCATAGGACAAAATTAAAACAATGAATGGCGAATCGAATCGAAAACGCTCATAACTTTCAACTAATAATGTTTTTATCTTGCAACTCTGGGTTCATCAACTCTTTTGACATTTCTTTTTTGGTTGATTGGGCAAGATGTAAAATCCAAAACTTGTTTCTTGAAGAAAGATTCAAACCCGAATTTCATAAACAACGGTTCACAATAACTAGATATGATTGATGATGATTTATTAATTTCAGGATTTTTTATTGATGAATTTTACATCACATTTCTCTGCAAGAATACGACTTTCTTCTTCAAGCTCTTTATCTTCAAAATCAAGTATCGCTGCTATATCTTCTGCAAACTCTTCATCTGAAATAATCCTTGTTTGTTGAAGGTTAAACCAAGATAGTATGAAAAAGATAGAATTGATCAACTAGTTTAGTTGAAACAGTATGAAGAAAGTAGTTGGGATCAACTATGATAGTTGACGCAGTGTGGATGGATGTTGATACGATGATAGTTTGGACGTGAAGTAAACTTGTGGTGCAAGTTATTTTATTTTTAGAGTTTGTTTACGTGAGAATATTCTAGAAAACTCATTGTTAGAGTTTGGTTTATGTTAGTGTTTTGTTTTTGCGTCAAGTTTGTTTACATATAAATAGGCTGTTGAGCCATGAGTTCAAGTACATCAATTAAGAGAAGTATTTTTTAGTATCTTGTCTTGTGTTCTTTCATTAAGTCTTTGATACCAGATTTTCTACATCTGGTATCAGAGCACTGGTATCAGATTCTAGGGCTGTGGGTATGAGTTGTTGATAATGAGAAGATGGCGACAAGTTTAAGTTCAATCAAGGTACTGGTGATTGAATGTAAAAACTTTGAACACTGGAGGTTACAAATGGATAATATATTTATGTATCAAGAAGAATGGGATGTTGTTAATACAGGTTATGCAGAACCAGCAGAAGGAGCTGTACTTACAGAAGCTCAGCAAAATGTTTTAACAGCAAACAGAAAAAATAATTCTAAAGCAATCTATATTCTTCATCAGGGTATTCATGAATCTCTCATGGATAGAGTTATTTATATCAAAGAAGCTAAGAGAGCATGGTATGGTTTGATAAGCTATTACAAAGGATCTGACAAGGTCAAGAAGGTGAGATTACAAAATTTGAAGCGTAAATATGAACTTTTACAGGTGGAATCATTAGAGACAATATCAGTGTTCTTATCAAATACATTAAATCTTGTCAATGAGATGAAAGTTAATGGTGACACCATAGAAGATTCCGCAATTGTAGAGAAGATTTTAAGAAGTTCACCTAAGAAGTTCGAATCAAAAGTTACTGCTATAGAAGAATGTAATACAGTTGCAACTATGACTCATGATGAGTTGTTAGGTTCTTTACAAGTTTATGAACAAACTTGAAAAAACAGCTGCAAAATCAGTTGAAGAAGCACTACAGAGTCAAGTCAGATGGACTAACAATCAAGGAAGTTCTAACACCGGAGGAAGATCTAATAATGGAGGTTATCAAGGAAGATATAATACCGGAGGAAGACTTAATGATGGAGGTTTTCAAGGAAGAAGGCCAGTTGATAGATCAAAACTTCAATGTTATAATTGTGGAGATTTTGGACAATTTGCTACTGAGTGTACAAAACCTAGAAAGACAACTGAGAATAACTACAAAGAAAACTTCAAAGAAAATATAGCTGAAAATCAAGAAGAAGAATAAGAAGAAAAGAAAGTTGAAAACATGCTACTTGCTTGTCACACAGCAGAAGAACAACCTCATCTTAAGTGGTACTTAGATACAGGTTGTAGTAATCATATGTGTGGGAGAAGAGACTTATTTGACAATCTTGATGAGTCTGTACGTTCAACTGTGAAGTTTGGTAATAGTTCTACAATTCCAGTTATGGGAAACATAAGAATAGGAATTGTTCTTAAGAATGGTTCAAAGGCATACATCATGATAAAGTTTTATGTACCAGGTTTACATTAAATTAAACTTGTTGAGCATGGGTCGACTGCCAGAAAGAGGATATTCTATGAACATCTTTAATGGTGTTTGTTTTATTAAAGATATAAGAAGAAGGCTGATAGCAAAAGTACAGATGACAAAAAAAAAGATTATTTCCTTTGAATATTCAACATCAGAAGGAAAGGTGTTCTAGTACTCATGTGCATAATGACTCTTGGTTATGGCACAAAAGAATGGGTCATGTAAACTATAATAGTTTACAAGCTTTAGCAAAGAAACAGATGGTGTCAGGATTACCCATCATTGAACTTCCAGAACCAAGGTGTGAAAATTGTATCTTTGTCAAACAACACAGAGATCCATTTCCAGTGAACAAAGCAAGAAGGGCATAACAACAAGTGGAGATAGTTCACAGTGACTTATGTGGTCCTATTGAAGTGACTTCACATGGAGGTAACAATTACTTTATAACTTTCATTGATGATTTTAGTTGAAAGGCATGGGTATATCTACTTAGACAAAAGAGTGATGCTTTTCAAGCTTTTAGAAGCTTTAAAGCTTATGTTGAAAAACAAATTGGTAAGAGCATCAAGATTTTAAGAACTGATAGAGGAAAAGAGTACACTATTGTTGAGAGCTTCATGGAAGAACATGGTATTCAACATCAGTTAATAGCTAGATATACACCACAACAAAGTGGTGTTGCAGAAAGGAAGAATATAACCATAATGGAAATGGAAAGAACTATAAGAAGAACAAAAGATTTACCAAAGAATTTCTGGGATTATGCAGTTGATACAGTAGTTTATTTACTTAACAGATGTCCTACAAACAGTTTGAATAATAAAACACCAGAAGAAACTTGGAGTGGTACAAGACCTAGTGTAAGATATCTTTGAGTATTTGGGTGCATTGCATATGCACATGCGTCTAAAGAAATTAGAAAGAAGTTGGATGATAAGAGTGAGAAGTGCATTCTAGTTGGTTATAGTTCAGTGACCAAACGATATAAATTATTCAATCCCGAAATAGGAAAAGAAATTACAATTAGAGATGTGATAATTGATGAAGAATCACATTTGAATTGGAATACGTTATCAACAAGAAATGTTGAAACTGTCAGAAAAGTTCCAATAGTAGTTCGAGAAGAAGTGCATACTAAAAAATATGATGGAGAGAATCATGAAGAAGCAGAATTGAAGCAATACCATGACAAGAAACAGTAAGACCAAGAAGAAATTATGTCATACCATCACGTATGAATGATTATGTTTTATCAATAAATGATGAAGATACTGATGAAGATGTGGTGAACTTTGCATTGTTTGAAGATTGCATGTGATCATGTAGCTTATGAAGAAGCTTCTAAAGACCAAGGTTGGATTCAATCCATGAATGAAGAATTGAAGTCAATTGAAAAGAATAACACATGGGAACTAATTACACTTCCACTAGGTAAGAAACCTATAGGTGTTAAGTGGGTTTATAAAACAAAATACAAGTCAAATGGTGAAGTAGATCGTCTGAAAGCAAGATTAGTTTCTAAAGGATATAAACAGAAATAAGGAATGGATTATTTAGAAGTGTTTCCACCAGTTGAAAGACTTGATACGGTACGTATGATTATTGCTTTAGCTGTACAGAAGCATTGGAACATTTTTTAGATGGATGTGAAGTCAGCATTCTTCAATGGTATATTAGAAGAAGAAGTTTATGTTGAACAACCAACAAGATACATTATGAAGGGGAAGGAGAATCAAGTATACAAGCTGAATAAAGTTTTGTATGGTTTGAAACAAGCACCACGTTCTTGATATTCAAGAATTGACTCTTATTTTGTCAAGAAAGGATTTACAAGATGTCCATATGAGCATACTCTATATTTGAAAGCTGATACTCTTGGTAATCATATTATAGTATGTTTGTATGTGGATGACCTTATATTCACAGATAATAGTTCCGAGATGATCAAGGAATTCAGGGAGGATATGGTGAAGGAGTTTGAGATGACATATCTTGGGTTAATGTCATATTTTCATGGCATAGAAGTACAACAAACTGATAAAGGAATGTTTATTAATCAACAGAGATATGCAGAAGGAATACTTAAGAGTTTTAAGATGGATAATTGTAATCCAATTTTAACACCAGTAGAGGAGAGATTGAAGTTAACAAAGGAAGGATCAGGAGAACTTATGAATTCAGTAGATTTTAAATGTCTTGTTGGATGTCTTAGATATCTGACTGCTACAAGACCTGGCATTATGTATGCAGTTGGATTGGTTAGTAGATTTATGGAATCACCTATACAGTCACATTTAGAAGTTGCAAAACATATTATGAGATATGTTAAAGGAACAACTAGCTTGGGAATATTTTATACTGTTTCATAAGATCCAAAGTTGGTTGGTTTTACTGATAGTGATTCGGATGGAGATACAAAAGGAAGAAAGAGCACTCCTGGATATGGATTTCAGTTAGGAATAAGTTTTTTCTCTTGGTCATCAAAGAAGCAACAAGTTGTTGCTCTATCTACAACAGAATCTTAATACATAGCTGCTAGCAATTGTGCTACACAAGCTGTATGGTTAAGAATGATGCTGAAGTCATTGTTTCAGGAACAAAAGACACATACAACAATAGTCTGCGATAATAAGTCTACAATTTCATTGACTAAGAATCTTATGCTTCATAGAAGAAGTAAGCACATTGATATTAAGTTTTATTACATTAGAGAGCTTGTCAGTATCAAGGAGATAGTTGTGGAGTTCTGTGAAAGCGAAGAACAAGTGGCTGATATTTTCACCAAGTCTTTGAAGTCCAATACTTTCATTTACTTGTGTGGAAAACTGGGGATGATTAGCAAAGAGTATCTTGGTTTAAGGGAGGATGTTGAAGGTTAAACCAAGATAGTATGAAAAAGATAGAATTGATCAACTAGTTTAGTTGACACGGAATGAAGAAAGCAGTTGGGATCAACAATGATAGTTGAGGCAATATGGATGGATCAACAAGTATTCTTGAAACGATGATAGTTTGGACGTGAAGTAAACTTGTGGTGTAAGTTATTCTGTTTTTAGAGTTTGTTTACGTGAAAATATTCTAGAAAAGTCTTTGTTAGATTTGTTTTATGTTAGTCTAATGTTTTGCTTTTGCGTCAAGTTTGTTTACATATAAATAGGTTGTTGATCCATGAGTTAAAGTACATCAATTAAGAGAAGTAGTCTTTAGTATCTTGTCTTGTGTTCTTTCATTAAGTTTTTGATATCAGATTTTCTACATTGTTTGTTTCCTTTTTCCTCATTACAAAAGATAAGATCACCCCTTCTTCATCCCTTGGCTCGAAGAGATGAATTTTGCGGCCAAGCTCAACTCTAATGTGAGAGACTCAAAAGTTGGCATTTATAGCCATGTTTTTAACATACATCCTTGCAAGACATATGTTGGTCGTGAAGCCGTGATTCCATGCACATCTTCGAGAGATAATACTAGTCAAGAATGAGTCTCATGAAACGTCCCTGGTTGACTCATGGGCATGAGCATCCATGATTTTAGGATACGTCCCAGCGAGACACGCAGGTTGTGAAGCTATGATTCCAAGCACATCCCTGTGAGATACTACCGAGCACAACGGATCTAAAGCCTCATGAAACATCCATGGTTGATTCATAAGCATGAGTGAAGACATCAGGTTCCTGTAAGCATTACTCGCCCCTATATAAGATTGGAGGCTGACCTTAGAATTTCCCCACGAGATGCAAATCTAGATCACGACTCCTGTCTTACCTGGGACACATTAGTAATTTTGAGCAAATCCTACGAGATATCGACTAGTCATTATGACACATAATTTTGACGCGATTATGATTGACTCTCAGCATATGGCGGTGAAACAAAAGTGATCCATAGTCTCGTTGAGACATTATTAAGCATGCAAGCCTCAATTTCGATCTTGAAAACGTCCTTGTTGACTTTGAACAAAACTAATCTCAAGAACTAAAATCCTCAGTAGGTGTCATGACAATCTGAGCTCAACTAGATCATCTGAAGAGTCCTTTATAAACACAAAACTCAGTCACAAGCCTCACATTAAGGCACATGCCTAATTTTCAGCTTCTCAAAATACGCCCACGGTTAGTAAATTGATTCTGATTCTCAAAATATTTCCTAAAAACGTGATAAACATCCCCAAGCTATGTTTGCTCATAAGAGGACCCATCAACAAGAATTCTTCCTCTAAATAACTTATGTGGCTAGTCATGAGGAGATGGAGGCCAGTCTCAGCTATTGACACGATTTCTGAAGCATTCCTTACCTTTCACGTGACTTATCCTAATCATGCTCACAAGTTAGCAAATATTTTTATCTCTTAACCAATGCTGGTCATATACCTATCACCGTAAACACATCATTACAAAGGATGACTTAGTCGCACAAAAATGCGAGGACGTCAATTAAGATTTTGATCTGGTGGTCTACGATACAATGACAAATACCCGACTTATTTCTCACCATAAAACAAAGTAAAGGTGGTGGAATAATGGGATAAAATCGACATAGTTTATCCTCATCTATTTTTTAAAAGACAGGAAAAGTTTTCCGCACGGCAAGTCACTGGCCTGAGGTTAGAGAAATCAGCTGTAAAATTGGTCATATATTTAACCAAACTAAAACAAAACTTTTCTCATTACTTCTGGGAGTAATTCCTTGTTCTCTGATCTCTCTCTTTATCTTTGCTTCCCTCCCTAAGACAAGCCTAATCTCTCTTGTGACTAAAGAAGCCCTTGTACAAACATTTTTCTTGGTTTAGGCGAGGACTGTCTGTTCTCAGACTTTTCATAACTCACTTTCAGAAACCCTAGAAACCCACTTTTAGCCTCTCACCGATTTCAGGTAACAACAATAGGATTCAGTTGTTTATTCCAATTCAACCATTCTTGAAAACCAAGAACAATATAACAGGAACAGGATAAATAGTCAAACTTATTTTTTTTGAAAGAAAAACAAACTACACATAACTGTGACCTGCACAAGTGTGGCAATTCTCAGGGTTTTGAATCTAAAAGTATCTTTCTAAATTAAATAATCTTTAGTACCAGAAGTTGCTTGGATCAGTCGGAATCACATTGAAAAGTTTTCACCCGGTCTGATTTGCACCTGTATAGGAGTTTTGGTTGATATGTTAATTATGTTGATGTCTTTGTGTTTGTGGTTGGTATCTGTTGTTGTCTGCTACTATTGCTTATATTATTGCTGAGATCTTAAAAATTAATTAATGTAGAAAATTTTATAGGAATTAAAATGGTAAGGATTTATAGATTCGATCCAGTAAATAGGAGCAGCATCAGATATGGACATATCAAGGTAGTTTTTTTTTTTTTTTTTTTTGAAGCATATATCAAGGTAGTTGTTTTGATTTGTCAATTATATTTCAAAATTCACGTTTACAAGAAAAAAAAGCCATAGAGGCTCTTTTTTTTGTATCATTCTATTTTTTATTGTTGAATGCTCATATGTGGTACATACTAATCATATTATTTGTCAGAGGAGATTAAAAACATTGATTCGGTGGAGTTTCGTTGCATTAAAACGGAGGTCAATAATGTGGCTCATTCCTTAGATAACAAACACTATTTTCCACAATTCATATGTGGTATATTCTCAGCCGTTTGTTTTGTGTTTGTCTTCTTTTTCAGATCGGAGTTCTTTCTTCTTTCTTTTTCCGGTTACAGATCGAGCTTTGAACTAAAGCAACGAAACAAATTTCTGTGGAATTTATACATGATCAATATTGTTCATCTAGATCACAAATACGATTCTTTAAAGATCGACCTATGAAACTGCTCGGAAGGTAAAAGATGTTAAATTGCCGGTGAAGTTCTGGGATGAAAAATATAAATATTGAGAACAAGGCAACTTCAAACATTAAATCCCAAAATTTCTGTCAACCTCGATCATCAAGAGATTACCCTATTCATATATACTGATGTTATGCCCCCTTTCTCGATATATTGTTAGGCCTAAAAATATTTTTCCTAAATCATCAATCAACTCAACTCGTCATTCTCTCTTCCTCTGTGACATATTGCATCAATTCTGAAAGTTTCAAAACTCAAAGATAATGATGCGTTTTACGGGGAATGAGAAGATTATCAGATAGAAAAAAACTTGTGCCATTTGAGAATGCATTTAGTGGCCACGTATTGTGAATATTTTTCATTCTTTATGCCACAGGGATGACACATCACCTTGCCGGCAATCAGCTGTTATTATAAGCGGTTCATGTAGCAGGATTGGATTATTTGTCACTTAATTGCCTTGTTCTGCTCTAAGCCTCAAAAGTTAATAATTTGGTTGCATCCTTATTTACCTCATACAATAAGTAAAATCTACTGCTTCAACAAAAATGTAAAAAAAAAAGGTGATTAGCCTAAGCCTTGGGTCGTGAAAAAACACCACCCAACATTACCAGTTTACCAACCCCGGTAATTTACTATGTATTTTGTTTGTGTACATTACGGAGAAAGGCAGTTCAAAAATGATCATTAGCATCCATTTTTACTTTTGGGCCTCGACCGTTTTTATACACAGGACGATTTTGCTAAATAAAAGAGTAGTGTCTTAAAGGGAGGGCCGGCCAAGGTCAAGTTTCGTCAAACTGGTACCCCCTTATAGAATTTCTCATGCATGCCTACTGTAACAATTTTCTTGCGGCTGCCATATTTCTAAAGTTACCTCCTTCCAAAATTCAGTTTCCTAATCCATGTCCGACTAGCTAGATCCTCCAGTATTACTCCTATAAATATCGCCTTCCATACTCGTTTTTATCAATTCAACCTTTCTCCTCAAAAAAAAATAAAAAAAATCATCCATTCTCTGTCTCTAAACTCTCCTCTCTTTCTCTCTCTGTATCAGTTGACAGCAATGGGGGGTTTCCGCCATGGTGATTTAGTCGAAGTAAGCAGTAAAGAAGAAGGATTCTTGGGTTCGTATTTCGAAGCAATAATAATCAAGCAAACGGAAAAAGATGAGTTCTTAGTTGAATACACAAAATTATACGAAGAAGATGATAAGAAGTGTTTGCTAAGAGAAGTTGTTCCTCGCAGTGAAATTAGACACATGCCTCCGAACTTCAAAGCATCATATTTCAATATCAGTGATCCAGTTGATGTTTTCTGCAAGGATGGGTGGTGGTATGGGATAATTACGGGTAGAGATCCTATTCGAAGTAAGCGTACCGGGGAAGATCGTTCTATATATTCTGTATACTTTCCTTTGTCTGGAGAAGAAATCGAGTACCGCAAGTGGGAATTGAGGGCTCATCTAGAACGGGTTAACGGGAATTGGATTACTTCTCGTGTTCGCAGAAGTAGTTATGGATGTGGATCAGGAGGATTTGTCAAGAAAAGTTCTTCCGGTGGTGTTTTAGTTTGAAGCTCTTATTAATTAATTAGAAGAACCTTTTTATAGTTGTAGCTTTTTCATTGTACTGCAATGCTTATTTGTGTAATTCATGTTGAATAAAAGATTGTTCGAGAATTATTTATCAATCAGTAAAAATTGAATTTTAGTTGTCGATCATATTATCGTTATTTGTTCAAGAAAAATTTAATCCTGATCTTGCTAGAACCTATGATACAGGTACATTGAAATGGTGTTTTATCTTTAGTTTTGGATCAAACCTACAGTATTATGTCAAACCTCACATTGTAACATCATACAACCAATTAGAATGGCCGAATATGCCCAAAACATACCTTGATGTGAAGCCGACAAGGCTTGATTTGACACGTCACATTTGATTATTGATGCCGAATACTAGTACTTTTTTTGGTTGGTGGTGCATAGCCTTGTGCAATAGTGGGTTTATGATAAACAGAGTTTTTTATATTCTTGTCAGGTCTTGCAATAATCTTCATTCTGACACAAGTGGTTTCTTCTTTAGTTTACAATTTGAATTTTCTCAATCTCATTGCCCAATTTGTAGAGCTTCAAATTTCATGGAAAAAAAGATTGAGCCAAAAGCAAATTTCTTGCAGCTTCCATCTGGGATTCTTTTGTATGCTTTGCGGAACATTCATAACAAACGAATCGAATGACAATTTTCCTGTACAGCTTGCCCAAACTGCATTAAGTTTATCTCTTCTTTCAATGCCAATAGTTACTTGTGGATATTAGCGCTGCAATATGCATTTGGACAGGTTTTTTCATGCCTTTTTTGCAAGAATCTGAATGTACTTTTTAATATGTCAGGTTTAACTTCTAGGAGTAACGATAATAGTTTGTAGGGATGCTTTGCATACTTTCTAGTGCAAGCCTATTAGTTTCTGTATCAATGACAATACATCACAAGATTAGGCTTACTACTGACCAGAGAGGGGTTTATTTTGATTACAGTACGGTGGGATTGGGTAGTTGGGCAGACTGGAATTTTCACAACTTTACTAGGAACTTCTACTGTTGAGTTTTGAGATCTCACCTTAGTGACTGCCTTAGTAGCCTAAGAAAAATTTCTTGGAACTCTGACAGAATTGTGCTACAAAATCATCTGATTGGCCTGACGACAATATTTTACCAGCAAAGCTTAACATGGTCTAGATATGAACAAGATACTGATGTGAGTAATTGCTTGATTACAAAAATGATTTTCCATACATTCTAATCCTGACATTGCAGGGTAAGACCCAGAATTTGAAACTGTCACAGGAGAACCATATTGCTCATAATGACGTTCAAGAAATCGCTGCGAGTATCCTAAAACCAGTTGCAGGAAGTAATCAAATTACTCAAAATTAGTACATTCAATAATTCATAGTAGAAAACTAGATTACATATAAAACCCAAGATTACAGAACAATGTCAGAGGACAAAGTCGAAAACGCTCATAACTTTCAAAATTCAAGCAATTGTTAATATCACAGTACATAACATAAATTACATAGTAAATTTTCGTCTACGACTAATAAATTGTTAATCTTGCAACTCTGTGTTCATCAACTCTTCTGACATTTCTTTTAGGATGAATTGGGAAAGATATAAAATCCAAAACTTGTTTCTTGAAGAAAGATTTAAACCCGAAATTCACAAACAGCGGTTCACGACTATAACTGATTGATGATGATGATGATGATGATTCATTTATCTCAAGTTTTTTTGTTGACGAATACAAGAAGGATGTCAATTTTTCATATTTGTTCCGCAACAGCTCTTCTTGATTATATTTCTCTGATAGAATGCGAATTTCTTCTTCAATCTCTCTATCTATACTGATCATCGGTTTTTTCTGAGACCCTTTTTCCCAATTCAATGATCGATATTTCCATTCATATGTACCGTAAGGATCACCAGCAGGATATTTTGTGTACAGTTGCTGTTGCTTTTTCTGCAGTAGTTGTTGTTTTTGAAGCTGCTTCTGTAATTCTTGTTGCAGAAAGTAATCTTCTTGAAATTTCTTCAGTTCCAATTGCAGTAAATAATCTTCTTGAAGCTGCTTCTGTAATTCTTGTTGCAGAAAGAAATCTCCTTGAAGTTTCTTCCGTTCCAATTGCAGTAACTCTTGTTGTTGTAATTCTTGTTGCTGTTGCTGCGAATTGTAGTCGAGCAATTGTTGTTGCAGGAAGTGGTTTTCCAGTCCTTGTAGGTTTTGCTGTGCATTACTGTATTGGTTTGTTGATGATGATGATCGTCTTACAGATTCATCTACACCATGTTGGCTTCTGCTACTGCGTCTAGTTGTTGTGATGTTGCTGTAATTCATGGCTGTTATTAAAGAGATTTTCGAGAAGAAAGAAAATAGATAAGAGGGAATGTGAAGAAAGGCATTAAAGGGGGGAGTGTTTATAGAAAACAATGTCTCCAATACTGAAGGTTTTTTTTTGTTTGTTTGGGCTTGACCGGACGGTCCGGTAAAGTCCTAAATTAGAAGGTCGGCTTAGAATTAGGATTGTGTCTGTAGTAAACATTTTCCACTCGGATTCGGATTAAAAACCAAAACCATAATAGGAAATCTCAATCTTGGACGCAATGGTGAAGCTTTCCTCAGGGAAAGAGGCTGCAGTAAACATTTGTTTGTAATTTTTCTTCCTGAATGAATTTTTTCTTGTCATGAAAATAAAAATACATTTATCATACATAGAATATTTGGACGACGTTCAACTGACTCTCATGGGGTAGATGGAATATGACACGATTCTCTCTGGAAACCTTATTGAGAAATGCATAAATGTAATCGATCAAATCGATCTTCGCTTAATAAAATTCCCATCTTGTCTTGCTTTTACTATCGTATTCCCAAGTATATGTACTACCCCTGCATCCCTACAGCTTTGTATGTACTTCTGCTCATTCAACTCCGTCTGATGACTTGTCTGCCCTGGTGAACTGAAAAAATTGCTTGCAGTTGTTAGTGCTGCACATTTTGCATGTACAATGCCTTCGTCTCCAGATGAACATATAGTACTGTCTACATTCAGAGATATCATATTTCTATTTTAAGTTAACTGGGAATCTCCGGACCTCATATTTCTATTCTGATGCATCTAAAAATATTCGTCAGGTTAAGTACGTGTACCTGCCACGTGTACTATACCTGTTCATGAATATTTTTGTCATAGTATGTGTACCCTTAAGACAAAAACGAGTTCGGGAACTCACAGATCTTTTATGGTTTGTATACTGGGTATGCGTAGCTTTTCGGTTTTGAAACCAACTGATTTTTATCGATTTCGATTTCGGTTTGTATCAACACTGAGCTTCATATTTATCGATTTCGATGACATATTATGCTAAGTTTGAAGTCAGAACCCTACTGGAGCTTCTTGGTTAATAGTTTATATATCATTATACCACATTTGAAGTTCGAATTGACACTTAGCTTCATATTTATCGATTTCGATGATGTATCATGCTAAGTTTAAAGTCAGAACCCTCCCGGAGCTTCTTGGTTCATAGTTTGTATGCCGTCATACCACATTTGAAGTTCAAATCGACACTGAGATTCATATTTATCGATTTTGATGATGCATCATGCTAAGTTTGAAGTCAGAACCCTCCTGGAGCTTCGTGGTTCATAGTTTGTATCCTGTTATACCAATTTGAAGTTCGAATCGACACTGAGCTTCATATTTATCGATTTCAATGATGTATCATGCTAAGTTTGAAGCCAAAACTCTCTCGGAGCTTCTTGGTTCATAGTTTGTATGACGTTATACCACATTTGAAGTTCAATTCGACACTGATATTCATATTTATCGATTTTGATGATGTATCATGCTAAGTTTGAAGTCAAAACCTCCCGGAGCTTCTTGGTTCATAGTTTGTATGTCGTTATACCACATTTAAAGTTCAAATCGACACTGATATTCATATTTATCGATTTTGATGATGTATGATGCTGAGCTTGAAGTCAGAACCCTCCAGGAGCTTCTTGGTTCATAGTTTGTATGCTGTTATACCACATTTGAAGTTCAAATCGACACTGATATTCATATTTATCGATTTTGATGATGTATCATACTAAGTTTGAAGTCAAAACCTTCCCGGAACTTATTGGTTCATAGTTTGTATGTCGTTATACCATATTTGAAGTTCAAATCGACACTCATATTCATATTTATCGATTTTGATGATGTATCATGCTAAGTTTGAAGTCAGAACCCTCCAAGAGCTTCTTGGTTCATAGTTTGTATGCCGTTATACCACATTTGAAGTTCAAATCGACACTGGTATTCATATTTATCGATTTTGATGATGTATCATGCTAAGTTTGAAGTCAGAACCCTCATGGAGCTTCGTAATTCATAGTTTGTATCCCATTATACCGAATTTGAAGTTCGAATCGACACTGAGCTTCATATTTATAAATTTCGATGATGTATCATGCTAATTTTGAAGTCAGAACCTTCCAGAGCTTTTTGGTTCATAGTTTGTATGCTGTTATACCATATTTGAAGTTCGAATCGACACCTGAGTTTCATATTTATTGATTTCGATGATATATTCTGCTAAGTTTAAAGTCTGAATCCATCAAGAATTTCGTGGTCCATCTCTAGTAATCTTATAACCTGAGTCTACCAGTATGAACTAAAGCTACTTCATGACCTGTATGACTAGTCAAAATTACTTCATGACCTATGTGACTAGTCTAAATTCAAACCGGAAGCACAAAGAAAACACACTTGCTTTGCTCTGTATGACAATCTTAAATCAAATCCCTACCATCCATAGATTTTTATAATTTGTATGACCCCACCTTATCACCGTCCAAATTCTTTTACATAAAATCAAAGTTTTTTCTCACTTCCCTTCACTTACTTTCTTCTTATCTTCCGCCTTTGAAAATTATTTTGTTTTCCTTTCTTTTCCGTTCACTGAAAACCTAATCTGCTAGACCGGGTTTGATTTTCATCTTTATTTTATTTTATTTTTGGTTTAAGTTGTAGAAAAAGATGATGATGATGAGTTTCAAGTATTTCTAAAAAAAAATTTGGTCGAATAAAATTGAGTTTGCAAGTATTTCTGATGGTGGTTTGAAAAAAGAATTTGGAGGATTAAAATCAGGGAGGAGTTAAAGATCTGCTGAGGTTGAATAAGAAGATTCGTTCTTCACTTGGTGATGAATAAAATTGATGCATAGAAGATGAATCATAACGAAGACTTGGGGTTGAAGGAGAATAAGTTAGGGTTTTGATGAAATTGAATTCACGGAGATGAGTTGATGGTTCGGTTTGTGATGGGTTCTGTTGATTTGTTGAAGATGAACTCGAGAATGAATTTGTGATGGGAAATAGGGATTAGGGTTCTGAACTAAGTTGATGTTGGAGATGGTGGAGAAAGAAATGGGTATTTTCAGTTCTCGAGCAGAAATTAAGAAGAAACTGCAACTCCGACTAGTCAGTACTACTAGTCAGAGTTGAAATAGTGGAATATCTTGCTTCTGTTGAATTAAAATGGTGGATTATTTCAGGTGATATGAATGGTTAAGGATATGAAGTGTTTGTGGTGATTTAAGAAACCTGGTGGTAGTGGTTTTGTTGAGATGTTGGACTTGCTTTTGGAGGTAGTGGGTGTTGGTTCTCCAGTACCGCCAATCCTGCACTTTTTCAGGTGAAATTTTACTGCTCAGAATCTTCATTTCTTGATTTTGTTAAGTTAATTGTAATTGGGTCTTGTTAAATCGGTTCAAGAGCTCAGTAATTTGAAATGGTCAATATGGAATAGATTGATTGTAATGTATAGCCAACAACAGGATTGTAATGGTGGTGATGATTGTAATGAGGGTGCATTCCCTGTTTGTCAGCCTTGTTATGAGTATGAGGGGAGATAGGGGAATAGCTCTTATCCTCAGTGCAAGACTTGACACAAGATAATCCAGTGAATACATGTTTTCTCAATTCTATATTGCAATGTTTGACATGGTAATTACTATGTGTTTTTTGTTCCATTGGTTTATGTGTGTTTGATCATGTTCTTGTTTTTTGGACAGGGATCGAAGTTGATACAAATAAATAACATGAGTTGTATCAAATTCAAGCTACTGCCGAGAAAACAGGTTCACATGACTTAGTACTGGCTTACTGTCGTTAGTTTCAAGGATAATCGAGGAGAGTTGGGTTCTATTCAGATTCGAAAATGCAGGGAGGAACTTGAGCTTAAGGCTGGAAATACAGGGGAGAAGGATCTTGTTTTTCACCATTGATTTTGGGGAGTAAATGGTTAAGATTGATGGTGAGTTATAGTTTTGAATGGGATTTGAATTAGAGGCCTTATGAGTTTGCCCATATGCTGTAGTTATTTGAGTTGTTGCAGACTTGCAGTTACCTTTCAAGTTTTCATGTCTATCTCATGTGCTCTATCCCCTGCTCTCTCTTTTTTCTTTTTTTTCCTTTTCCCTTTTAGAATGCTGGTAACATGTAGTTATCAATTTAGTGAACTCATTGTTTGTATTTTTGGTGCAAGAAGTATTTATTTCACTCGATGAATGAACTCCCAACAATCTTTGAAGTTGTTACTGTTTAAGTAAGCAACGAGTTAAGGAGAAATCTTCAGTGTCAAATCACAGCAACAACAAATCCAATCCCATTTCAAAACAGGTAAAAATCCCCAGTTTCAAATAACTAGCTAATGTTTTAATTTATGAGCCCTGAAAATGCGGGGTACAACAACCACACCCAACAATTCGTTTGGCAATCTGAGAGGACCTACTCCAATATACTTTCTAGAGAATCAACCAGACAGTTAGACTAGATCTAGATAAAAGGATATACAAGAGTTTATATCTCTATCTCTCAATTCAATCTGCAATCAGCAAATAGAAATTTGCGAGCCCGATTGAATATACGAGAAGTAACTTGAACGGTACCAAAGACCAATGTTCAAGGATCAATCAATTTCAATCAACAACCAAAGGTTGGATTTCCTAATTGATCGATACAACGCACTACCTGTGATATTTCAATTATATAACAAAATATAATGCGAAAAAGAAATAACACAGACACCAGAATTTTGTTAACGAGGAAAACCGCAAATGAAGAAAAACCCCGGGACCTAGTCCAGCTTTGAACACCACATTGTATTAAGCCGCTTCAGACACTAGCCTACTACCAATGAACTTCAGACTGGACTGTAGTTGAACCCTAATCAATCTCACACTGATTCAAGGTACAGTTGCGTTCCTTACGTCTCTGATCCCAGCAGGATACTACTCACTTGATTCCCTTAGCTGATCTCACCCACAACAAGGAGTTGCTATGACCCAAAGTCGAAGACTTGATAAACAACTCTGTCTCACACAGAAAAGTCTATTGGAATAGATAAATCTGTCTCCCACAGAAATACCTATGAGTTTTTGTTCCGTCTATTGATAAATCAAGGTGAACATGAACCAATTGATAAACCGGTCTTATATTCCCGTAGAACAGCCTAGTATTATCAATAACCTCGCAATAATCTTAATCGATTAACGAAACAAGATATTGTGGAATCACAAACGATGAGACGAAGGTGTTTGTGATTACTTTTCTATCTTTCCTATCGAAGATATAAATCTCAAGCCAATCTTACGATTGCTCTCAATACACGATAGAAACAGCAAGATCAGATCACGCAACTACAGAGAAAATAGTTGGGTCTGGCTTCATAATCCTAATGAAGTCTTTAAGTCGTTAACCTACGGGGTATAGAGAGAAACTTAAGGTTAAAGGAGAATCGACTCTAGCTGTACAACTAGTAACACACAGAAGTGTGGGGATTAGGTTTCCCAGTTGTTAGAGTTCTCCTTTATATAGTTTTCAAATCAGGGTTTGCAATCTAAGTTACATTGGTAACAAAGCATTCAATATTCACCGTTAGATGAAAAACCTGATTTAACCAAGCTAATATCTTTCAACCGTTAGATTGAACTTAGCTTGTTACACACAAATGAAATGTACCTTCATTTAGGTTTATGTAACCGTACCTAAATGTGTACACCATGTTGGCTCAACAATAGTTAACCGAAGTTAGCCATATGATCGCTCTCATTTCAACCTTGTTCATCTTAACCATAACTAGTTCAAATGACTCAAATGAAACTAGTTAAAGAGTTGTTCAATTGTTATATTCTCATAGACGTATACAAGAACACAATTGAAGCAAAATCGGTTTGATTCACTCGAATCAATTCATGAACATTATAGCCATGGTTTGCAAAGATTGCATTCCTTATTTTATAAATGTTTAAGTTCATGAACACAACCGATTTTAGAACTTTAACCTTCAAGTATGCAAACGGGTACGCATACTTGAATTACCCAGACCAAGATTGGGTTTCGCCAGTACGCAAACGGGTACGCGTACTTCAAATCCCAGCAAAAAATCTCGGACATGAACCTTACGCCAGTACGCGAATGGGTACGCATACTTAGGTTCCCGGATTTCTCAAGCCAACAGGTACACGTACGGATACGCATACTATGGTTCCCAGACATGGATTACATATTTGCAAGAGTACACAACATGTCATATCCAATAATGGTTAAGTGTTCTAAACTCTTATTTCAATCATTGAAACTTTCTTAGAGGATGACAATAGACGTTTTCACACACTATTAGCATCAAAGAAATTTTCAAGTTATAGAAATAATCATAACGAAACATTCCAAGTCTTCACGAAATGATTGTATCACACAAACCATGTAATATGTTACTCGGAAATTTTCACATGATCATCTTTTGACTTGCGTCAAGAATACAAGATGAACTTGGTCGAAGCGAAAGCTTGCCAACACATATTCCGAGAAATATGTAAGCGAGTTAAACTCAGCTCGAAATCTCAAATGTGTATAATAGAAAACTATATCGAAACATAACTTATGTCTCAATATAGGAGATAGAGTAGAAATAGACTTTCCAAGTGATAGATGAGTTTCAGTCTCCATGTTAGAGCATAGCTCGGTTGAACCCACAAAGCATTGGTATGTCAAGTTTGGTTGTCATATTTTAGTGAATCAAAACTCATTTAAAGAGTCGTTTGATTATTTACTAGAGTCAACTTCGTATAGGTTAGCTTGAAAGTATTAGGATACGAGACATTACAAGTATTACGTGAAGACTTGAAGAATGTGAAGAAGTGAGGAGCTACAACGGCGACATCATCCTTCCACTTGAGGTTAGTAATATTTTCCTTAAACTGTTTCATTCCCTAACGTATCTTCCAAGTCGTGCATATTGAAAACATAACTGCGAAGCTGTGAATGATTATACTCTAGTTAGACATAGTATTAAGGAATACAATACGAAGTATAACGCTTATCTTTTGAACTTCGTATATAAGACATCGACATAATCATATGAATGCTATTGTGATTATGTATGGGTATGGGTGAATATGTCGTCCTATGAAACAATGTTTTACATTCGTTTAAAGGAAGTAAATTCATGAACTTGTTTTATGAATCGAAAGGGAAATCTCTAGGCTTATTGGTATTGTTATTCATTGCAAATCTTTTGAATTACCAATATGTGTGTTTAGTATAACTGCTCATAACTTGTTTATGTATCTTGGTAAAACTATTCACAAGGCCTGACTTTTGTATTGTTATGACTTTTATTAGTGAAACCGATCTTAAGTAATCACCTGAGATGGTATGATCGATTTGTTGTAATTGGTATGACCAACTCTAGACATTGGGGAACCGATCCTAGTAAGAGGTGCAACCGATCACAAAAGGGGAATTGATCCTTGTAAGAGGTGCAACAAGTTTTTAGTTATTGGGAACCGATCCTATGAACATGTGCAACTAATACAAGTTAGATACCATATATATGTGGGAACCGATCCTAGTACCTAGTCAACATAGTTTTTGTAACTAGCGTGACTGATTCTAGTACCCACATGGAGGTAAAACCGAAACTTATTTTGGTAGAACCGTGAAACCCATGATTGGTGATTTGATATGATAATCAATCACATAGTTCTTGGAAGTCAGATGAACAAATTCTAAACTTGTTTGGAAGTGTGGCAAATCGGTTCCAAGATGGTAAATATGAAAAAGGATTTACCAAGTAAAGATGTCGACATACTTTGAACACGTGCAGTAATTCTTACCTTTTATTGTTCAAAGATACTCCTTAATAGCTAAAGGAGAATCCCGGATCGAAATAAATTGAGAATCTTTTAATTAAGGTTTTTAGTTTTATATGCTTTTAATTACCAGCAACTAAAATGCATATCTTTAGAAAATAAAATTTGGTAATGTGCATTTACTAATTTGATATTTTCTACTGAGATTTCGGTCAACATTTGGACAAAGCATTTCCAGGAATTATGGAAACCGAATTTGGTAATATATTGCATATCTTGAGAATATTTTCGGTTTTGGAAATTCCTTGGTGTCCAAACTTCCTTGGTCTATAAGTATTGAAGTTTGCATTTCAAGCAAACTAATCCTCAGAGCCAGCAAAACTACATATTTGTGTTGTTACGGGTGGAGCCGCCTATTCGGAGAGGAAAGGAACCTAATTAGGCGAAATCTATTACGGCCGCTCGGTTTAAAGACTTCTTTGGGATTGACAAGCTCTATTAGTACCGTTGGTGGGAAACATGATAATTGCGTTTTATTATTAGTTTTTGATTGATTTTATTGACTAACGGTTGTTGGACTTTGATTGCACCTAGTTTGTTTATGCTTGAGAATCTTCTCTTCTGATATAAGATTCACTCAAACTAGATCGAAGTTTCGACGGGGATCTTTAGACTGGTTGTAGTTTTAAAGACGTCTTGTGATAATCCATTGTTAACAGACTCCGTTATGTGTGTGATTGATCACAAGAGATTCAAGTTGATTGTGTGCAGGTGTTTATTGAAGATCTAAGAAGATTTGAAGACAAAGAAGATTTTTGGGTTCATAATCTTTTGTGTGCACAATACTTGTTTCGGCTGGAAAAGGATCCAACTATAATCGGTTTATCTTTATGATAGATTTGATTGATTAGTTGAGTAGATCGGCATCAATACAATTCTTTGTGATTCAAAGTATTGATTGCAAAATCTTGACAATTTGGTAGTTGTTTTTAGATAGATCTAAGGACCTGACAAAGGAGTTTATTGGGATAAACGGAAGAGCCTTTTGTCAAACTCATATTACTTGATTGAAAAGAGTTGTTACCGAACTAATTTGTTGTTCCTTTACTGTTTGGAATACGAACCAAAGGAATTGTTCCAAGTGCGTGACTTATTGCAAGTTGGAGGCGAAGGGATACATATGGAACTAGGTGAACCATAGGTTTAGTTGCTTGGTCTCAACTATACGAAGTTTGTTTGATTTTGTATAACGGCTTAATCTTGAGAGTATTCAATTATGGACTAGGTCCCGTGGATTTTCTGCATTTGCGGTTTCCTCATTAACAAAATATTGCCGTGTCTTTTACTTTTCAATTTCCACAATTATAATTGTTTTATTATAATTAGAAGTAAAATACACAAACGTTAATTCCTATTTACTTGATAGCAATCCTATTGTGTTTGGTTAAGTCCGAACCTTTTATCAAGTAAACATACTTCGTTGTTGTATTTTCTCGATCTTGTATCCATAGTCAATCACACAAGTTATCTTGTTGTCGTATTTTCTCGATCTCGTATCCATAGACGATCACACGAAGTGTGAACCGATTAGTTGTATTGTATCAACTCATTCCATAGACAATCACTTTCGGAGAAAGGACTTATAGGTGGAAAAGTTTTAGATTGAGGTATATTTGGGTACCCTCGTCTTTTCACTCCATATACCTTTTGTTGATGAAGTTCCACAAGCTCTCCTTAGTAGTTCTTCGTCTTCAAATGATGAACGCCGTGAAGTCTAAGGCTCAACTACACAATGTATGTCCTAGTCCGAGACACCTATAAGTAGACTAGAAATCAAGACTTATAGTTTTGATCACTAACATTCACAAACATACTTGAGACAGCAACGCATGCGAGTTCGACCGAGCAGTGCTCTAACAAGACCTATTCCGTCGGCTTATGATGTATGCAGTTAGTACCTTGAGGTCGGTCATTTACTCTTTATTTGTTTTTTTTGATAGCTAAAGCAGCAATTAGTCAGCCACCAGCTGGTAACATGTATGGATACAATGGATGTTATGAAGCCTATGGATATGTTTCAGCTGCTCAAGATCCTAACATGTATTCTAACCAACACGGTCCTGGATATGGAACTATCAACAACGGGTATGATCTCTTTTTTTTATTCTCATTTTCTGATTTTAAGTTTTGACATCTAATTGATCAGGTAAACTATAGCCAGGTTAATAACTCTCTAACTTAACTTTTTTTTTTTGTTCTTCAAGTGATCTGATCAGATATCCTGAATCAATATGGTGGGAAGATAAAAGATACATTTTTCAAGTAAAGAAGAGATCAGGTCTCAGTGGTCTAATGGGCATTTCACGTATCCTAGTTAGAGCTCCTATTTGCCTATTTCCTGATGCACGTGAATTGAACTGCTAGCTTAGGGTAGTAAAGGTGAATAGATTGTTATTTTCTGTTTTTTTTTAATGGTTTTATGTCTGTGTATGGTTTTACCTTTCCTGTGGTGATGCGTGTGAGATTCAGGTGATGACAATACTGCGTGACATGGTTATTAGTTCTCCGTTACAGTTTCGTGAATTGTTGTGTTCTTATTGAATTTGAATTTGCAGGGAAGGAATTGATTTGTGTTGTCTCCAATATGCAATTAGGAAAAATCCATTATTAGTTTGCTAGACACACATTTAGTGCTCGACAGTTTGCCTGAGCCATCTTTAATATCGTCACCACTATTCCTTGTCCATCTTTTGCATCTCCATAATTGCATACATCTACATCAATCCATTACCACCTTCATCTCAAGTTATAGCATACTCCATCACCTACACTTGATTCTCCACCATAGTTTCCGTCTCCAGTTTACCACCCCCAAATATCAGCTGTAGTGAGATTCTTCGTTCCAGAAACTATTAGTGATGGTGAGTGCATTAACGGTGAACATGATGTCGTGCTAAAAATGATATAGATAAGAAGGTTTGCCATATTAATACACTTGTTTATTCAATTTTATTTGCATTTTTTTTCCTTATCAATATATTCAACAAATTATTGATTTATTTGATGATTAAGTATATTTGTATATTAGGGAATTTTCCAGTTAGTCTTGATGTTGAGGATATTAATGTTTTTCATCCCAATCAAACTTATGGTGAGCATTTTATTTTTATATTAGTTTGTGTATGTAAAAGTTGATTTTTCTATGGGTCGGCATTGCGTGAAGCCTTGTAGAGTTTACAAACCGAAAAGGATTTATGGCCATTACTTAATTAAGTGTATAGATAACAAGACTAAGATGCTAACTGTTAGAGCATAGCTCGGTTTAACCCACCAAACGTTGGTATGTAAAGTTTGGTTGTCATATTTTAGTGAATCAAAACTCATTTAAAGAGTCGCTTGATTATTTACTAGAGTCAACTTCATATAGGTTAGCTTGAAAGTATTAGGATATGAGACATTACAAGTATTACGTGAAGACTTGAAGAATGTGAAGAAGTGAAGAGCTACAACGACGACATCATCCTTCCACTTGAGGTTAGTAATATTTGACTTGAACTGTTTCATTCCCTAACGTATCTTTCAAGTCGTTCATATTGAAAACATAATTGCGAAGCTGTGAATGATTATACTCTAGTTAGACATAGTATTAAGGAATACAATACGAAGTATAACGCTTATCTTTTGAACTTCGTATATAAGACATCGACATAATCGTATGAATGCTATTGTGATTATGTATGGGTATGGGTGAAGATTTCGTCTTAGGAAACAATGTTTTACATTCGTTTAAAGGAAGTAAATTCATGAACTTGTTTTATGAATCGAAAGGGAAATCGCTAGGCTTATTGGTATTGTTGTTCACTGCTAATCTTTTGAATTACCAATATGTGTGTTTAGTATAACCGCTCATAACTTGTTTATGTATCTTGGTAAAACTATTCACAAGGCCTGACTTTTGTATTGGTATGACTTTTATTAGTGAAACTGATCTTAAGTAATCACCTGAGATGGTATGATCGATTTGTTGTAATTGGTATGACCAACTCTGGAAATTGGGGAACCGATCCTAGTAAGAGGTGCAACCGATCACAAAAGGGGAATCGATCCTTGTAAGAGGTGCAATAAGTTTTTAGTTATTGGGAACCGATCCTATGAACATGTGAAACACATTTTTAGTTATTGGGAACCGTTCCTATGAACATGTGCAACAAATACAAGTAAGATACCATATATTTGAGAACCGATCCTAGTACCTAGTCAACCAAGTTTTGGTAACTAGCATGACTAATTCTAGTACCCACATGGAGGTAGAACCGAAACTTGTTTTGGTAGAACCGTGAAACCCATGATTGGTGATTTGATAGGTTAATCAATCACATACTTCTTGGAAGTCAGATGAACCAATTCTAAACTTGTTTGGAAGTGTGGAAAATCGGTTCCAAGATGGTAAATATGAAAAAGGATTTACCAAGTAAAGATGTCGACATACTTTGAACACGTGCAGTAATTCTTACCTTTTATTGTTCAAAGATATTCCTTAATAGCTAAAGGAGAATCTCGGATCGAAATAAATTGAGAATCTTTTAATTAAGGTTTTTAGTTTTATATGCTTTTAATTTCCAGCAATTAAAATGCATATCTTTAGAAAATAAAAATTGGTAATGTGCATTTACTAATTGAAGATTTTCTACTGAGATTTCGGTCAATATTTGGACAAAGCATTGCCAAGAATTATCGAAACCGAATTTGGTAATATATTGCATATCTTGAGAATATTTTCGATTTTGGAAATTCCTAGGTGTCCAAACTTCCTTGGTCTATAAATATTGAAGTTTGCATTTCAAGCAAACTAATCCTAAGAGCCAGCAAAACTACCTAGTTGTGTTGTTACTGGTGGAGCCACCTATTCAGAGAGGAAAGTAACCTAATTAGGCGAAATTTCTTACGACCGCTCGGTTTAAAGACTTCTTTGGGATTGAGAAGCTCTATTAGTACCATTGGTGGGAAACTAGATAATTGTAGTTTATTATTAGTTTTCGATTGATTTGATGTACTAACGGTTGTTGAACTTTGATTGCACCTAGTTTGTTTATGCTTGAGAGTCTTCTTTTCTGATATAAGATTCACTCAAACTAGATCGAAGTTTCGACGGGGATCTTTAGACTGTTTGTAGTTCTAAAGATGTCTTGTGATAATCCATTGTTAACAGATTCCGTTCTTTGTGTGATTGATCACAAGAGATTCAAGTTGATTGTGTGCAGGTGTTTATTGAAGATCTAAGAAAATTTGAAGACAAAGAAGATTTTTGGGTTCATAATCTTTGGTGTGCACAATACTTGTTTCGGCTGGAAAATGATCCAACTATAATCGGTTTATCTTTGTGATAATCTTTATTGATTAGTTGAGTAGATCGGCATCAATACGTTTCTTTGTGATTCAAAGTATTGATTGCAAAATCTTGACAATTACTTTGGTAGTTGTTTATTGGATAGATCTAAGAACCTGACAAAGGAGTTTATTGGGATAAACGGAAGAACCTTTTTTCAAACTCATATCACTTGATTGAAAGAGTTGTTACCGAACAGATTTGTTGTTCCTTTACTGTTTGGAATACGAACCAAAGGAATTGTTCCAAGTGCATGACTTATTGCAAGTTGGAGGCGCAGGGATACAGATGGAACTAGGTGAACTATAGGTTTAGTTGCTTGGTCTCAACTATACGAAGTTGGTTTTATTTTGTATAGCTGCTTAATCCCTTAGAGTATTCAATTCTGGAAAAGGTCCCGGGTTTTTCTTCATTTGCAGTTTCCTCGTTAACAAAATCTTGTTGTGTCTTTTACTTTTCTATTTCCGCAATTATAATTGTTTTGTTATAATTAGAAGTAAAATACACAAACGTTAATTCCTATTTACTTGATAGCAATCCTATTGTGTTTGGTTAAGTCCGAACCTATTATCAAGTAAACATACTTCGTTATAGTATTGTATCGATCTTGTATCCATTGTCAATTACACAAGTTATCTTGTTGTCGTATTTTCTCGATCTCGTATCCATAGACGATCACACGAAGTGTGAACCGATTAGTTGTATTGTCTCGACTCAGTCAATAGAAAATCATTTTCGGAGAAAGGACTTATAGGTGGATTTTTTTTAGGTTTAGGTATATTTGAGTACCCTCGTCTTTTCACTAACTAGAAACAAAAATTGAAGCTTTTGTTCAAAATGACATTCAGATTTTACATGTTTCAAAAGAACTCTTTTGATACATTATGAATTAATGCTAATGATTCTAGTAACTATGGCTTTGTGAAACCATGAGTCTGTTGACAGTTTACACAATACAGTAGTTTTTTTTTTTTTGTAACATGAAGTATGATACATTTGATTTTGAAGGATCGAATAAGCTATGCTATCTATTTGTATTTGTTGTGTGTTTGTTCTTGATAATGTCTATATATTTGATGTAGTTTTTGGGTATGAGTCGCATTATGTTTTACCAATTGGTGTAATTGCTCTTGTTTTTATCCATCTGCTAAGCTTTATTTTGGTTTGTATCTAACTTCATATTTTTTTATTACAGGTCAATTTTATGAAGCGCCGATTTCTGGTATTCGAGAAACCAAGGTATAGTACTTCTTTTTGTTCTATCCGCTAGATTCAGTTACAACATTGATAACCAGTAAATAAATCACATCCTCTCTTGCATATTTAGTTCTTATTACATGACAGGTTAGTAAATTATAGAGAAACTAGATTCCTACAAATGATTTAATTATTTTTGATTTTTGTCTCAAGAACCTTGCACCTGAATTGTGCAGTTAGCATCAAGAAGAATACAAGGAGGTGGCGATACATGTACATGAATGGTGATTGCTTTGTCTGCAAAACATTTCCAAGAGCTGGGTTAGATGGGAATGGTAAGCAACAATCCACCACTCATGAAATCTATGTGAATATATTACTTACATGCCGATATAAACTTGTAAGAGCTAAAGGAAATGGTCAATGACTTGTGTTCTAGTTCTATATGAATGTATTATGAGAATATATGTGGTGATTAACAACACCGAAAAGAATTTAGTGTATTTGGTGAATGATTACGTTGTAAATTGTTGATGAATGTATTGTAGTTTCACAACTAAGAATGGTTATAGTAATTTGCAGTCTCAAGATCTAAGACTGGTTTAAGTGATTGAATGCTGTCGCAGTTTGATGGTTTACATTTGAATGAATGCTGGTATATTTTGAATGCTGTGACCAATTTCATATTTTTTTTCACAAATGAAAAATAACCACAACTGTTATGAAAAGTTGTCAAAGAAGTGACTTACAACACAAACAAAAGTTGTTAAGGAAATGACATACAACTCTAATCATAGTTGTCAAAGAATTCACATACAACTCTAATCATAGTTGTGTTAAAAATTGATACTACACATGGTAGGAGTTGTTCTAGATAGTTCTACTACTCTAACAAGTGTCGTGCAAATCTTATTCATAATACTAATAAGACTTGTTACATAATTATACGATACACGTCCTAGGTTGTCCAAGATAGTCCTACAACTTTAACAACAGTTGTGTTACATATTTCTATGATACACATCCTTGATTGTTTAAGATAGTCTACAACTTCAACAAGAGTTGGGTTAGGCTTTAAAAGTAATTTTGAAAGATATTCACAACCTAGGAAAAAGTTTGTCGAAACAAGAACCACATCTCCCTTTACAACTCTTAGTCAAACATTGTAGAAAAGCTTGGACTTTCTACACCCCCCCCCTCCTTTCACAATGTATAAAATAGAGTTGTCGTAGGGGTACTACAACTAAAATCTGTAGTCTTCTATGATGATTTTTCCCATAGTGTTGGATCTATGGATTCTGACATTTCCACTGATTGTTGAGTTCTGAAGTAGTTTGGATGAGCTACTTTTCATCCGAACATGGTCATACTTGTCTTGATAGTGTTAGTGTTAGATTTAGTGATACTGTTACTTTTGATAGATGAACGAAAAAGAAATGGTTAGATTTCTTTCTGAAATTATGTTTTGTAGACGCTATGTTATGTGCTTGGGCTGTAATTGTTGTATGTTTGATCTATCTAAAATTGTTGAAAACCACCGAGTCAGTCCTGTAACAGTCCCCAATTCCAATTTGGTTATTATGAATCAATATATAGTTAAGGTTTTTCTTTGGGGGGGGGGGATGATAAACTTCTGTTTATAATGCTCCCCTTAGATATGACCAACTATATCTAAGTTAATTGCCTTGTTAAATCCTTGTCAGGATAATTCGAGGGACAAAACCTGATCAAAGGGTAAAGAGTACCATTGTTAGAAAACTTAGAACAGAATTGGACATACTATGTTGCTGTAAGGACCCGTAAAGAACGTAACGCTATTAGACCAGTCAAGGGAAGATTTAGCCGCTAATTATTACTCGATTAACTAAATTGAACATTAATTATATGAAATTAATAAAATAATAATTTGGTAATGAAATTAATACCACTAGATAGATCTCGAAAAGTTACGCGAAATAGACTACTAGAACGCGCATTTCGGACATTGGAGGAAGAAGATATGGCACTCGGAAACTTAAATGTCGAAGTTTGACAAAAGTCAACAGGAGTTGACTCGGTCATAGACCGTCTTACTGGAATCGGTGACCGGAACCTTTGATTTCTGTTGACCGAACCTCTGTTTTGAGTGTACCTGTCATTAGTAAAGTTATCCCTTAGTAATGTTGACTGTTTACTAATGTCATTAGAAGCTTATTAATCAATTTAGGTTAATTAATTACCATCTAATTATGTTTAAGTTAGATTAATCACCTTATTACGTTAATTAATCAAGTAGATATTTTTTTTTTAGAGCTGATCTTTTGAAGCTTGGGAAGTTGCTGCTGTTATTTGATAGAAGGTGGTGTCGATTGTGAAGTAAGTTAGAGGTAACCCTTGGGAATATATAGTTAGTATAATAGAGACTAGGAAGAGAAGAATTGTTTTGATGAAAAGAGATTAAAAGAGAGAAAGAGAGAGATATAGGATTGTTGTAAAGAGTGAGGAGTGTGTATCAATGATGAATAAGGTGATGGATAAATCAGTGAGGTAGAGGGACTAATAAGCTAGAGAGTATGAGAGTTGAGAGTTCTTTGATGATAAATAGAGTTGATAATCATGATGGAAAGATGAAGAAGATGTTAATGGAAACACCTTTAAATGATTAAGGTAACCTTACTAAATAAATCTAGTATGTCCTTGATGATTTGGGTATATGTTTTATATGGGTAATAATCTTAAATCAATCCATGATAGATTATTAGGAGTATGATTTTATGTTCTTGTATTTTGTTCACTGGCCATAATCTAGGGACTTTTCTAGGTACGTTATAGACATATTTAGACTTAGATCTATTATATGAAATTGTATTAATCCGGGTGATGTTATTCACATATAAAGTGTCTCCGATTACGATAAGTATTGAGAGAGTTATCGATGCCGGAAAACTAGTCGACGCAGCTGAAACAAGGTGTAAACAGTCGCGAGTAACCATCTGTTTAAGCGTTTCGTAATAGGTTATATTAAGAATTAAAGCATAATCAATAGGCCAAGGTTGTAGCAGGTGACTTTGTGATTCCATATAGCCATTAAGTTTTTAATTTGGAGTTTTTTCGAGTAAGTTAGAGACCTTCAAACTTGACACCCTGGGCTGTTTCAGGTTCAACACTTCAAAATATTTTCTGTGATTTTGGGGAAGAAGGTGAGTGAGTCAGCCGAGTTAGTTTTTGACTCAGCTGAGTCGGTGCGAGTCAGACTAGTTCGGGTCTTAGAGCGGGTTAGGGGGTCGGGTCGTGGGTTGACCCGATGGATCAGTCAAATGGGTAGCGGGTCTGACAAGTCGGCCGTGCCGGATAAGGCCCATGGGCTTGGGTTTAGGGCCAGATATCTTATTTTGTATTTTTGGACCACTTCTGGTCCGAATTAGCTTTCGGTTCTTTCTGCAAAGTTGTAGGGTTTTTCGAGGGCTTTCTGATGACACCCAATTTGACCCTATTTGGATTACTAGATATTGTTTTATTCCAAAATTAATTATTACCAGGTTACAGAACTAGTAACAGAGTTAGAGCCATTAGTTATTTTCACTTAGCTTATAACTAGAGACTTGTATGATATTGTTATGAGCCTTTTGGCTAATTTCTTAGAGTATTTGTGTGATAACAGTTACTCTTTATTAACAACGATCGATTCAACTGACGAACCAGTGGATGAGGAATCTCGAGGTAGGCGAGACTTGTCATCAAAACAGGTGGGAACTTTGTAACCTTTTTGTAATCATTAAGATACTACTTTCTACGAGGATGATGAGTCTTTATTCTGTTTGATCATATTTGATTGTAATGAATGGGTGTGTTATGTGATATGTGTTGTATGATTCCCTGCAAGAAGTGTCTGTGGTTTTCCCACAACTTCTTGCTAAGTTGATAATAAGACGGCGTGAGATTCGTTGGCAATATTACTTATGTTGATAACAGGACGGCGTGCGAGTCGTTGGCAATATTAATTATTTCTGTTTATTAAGATAATAAGGCGGTGTGGGAATCGTCAGCAATATTACGATAATAGGACGGTGTGGGTATCGTTGACAATATTATATATACTATTTTATTTGGGGGAAATCACTCATGTGCATATTATACTTTATTGTTCTCTAGATTTTGAAGCATGTTAGTGATTACATGAAAGTTTATTTGTTTCCACGGAGCACCCCTTTGGGATGATGTGCTCACTCGTTCCCACTTCAGTTTTCAGATACCAGAAGGAATGGTGCGCACGAAGATAATCGTTTCCGTAGCTTAAAGCTTTATAGAATCTAGGAATGTTGAATAGCTTTTATATGTATTTCTTTGTTGATCTGAAAAACAACACATTATTGTATTCGTATCACTCGAGAGATTTTCATTTAAATAATAACAGAGTGTTTGTGTTTGTTCTGGGATTAGTTTATGTAATTGAGATTATCAAGATCTTTAATCTAGTTTTGATGCTTCAATTAGTTTATAATCCTATTAGCTAAGCAGGTGATTAGGTTGGGGCGTCACAGTTGCCTTGTCAAAATCTTGACAAAGAAAACTCAGTAGGACAAAACCTTGATAAAGGAAAAAGAGTACAACGTGATAGTCCAGTAAAACACCTTTTACTATGATGTTCCCCTGATAAATACTTTAATAAAAATCTTGCCTTCAAAATCTTTGAGTCAAGACTTCCAAATTTCGATGAACGAACTTCTTGAGTGCAAAAAAAATCGTTCTATTGAAAATTAATTAACAATAGTAAAACTAGTACTTCTTTTGAGTAATTCTACATTAATAAATTTCCCTAGTAAAAACCTAAAGCTTATACCAGTAATTACTACTGGATCGAGATCACATGACAAAAGGGTTTGACAAACCCTTTTGACAAATCACCAAAACCATTAGATGAGATATATCTAATGGCCCATAATTAATTTGACATATAACATAATTTGCTTCTTTTTCTATTCGGCGCATTAGCCGAGCCAAATGGAAAGTTATCATTGATAAGTAAACACGATCAATTAGGGTATCTTTAGGTTATTCATCTTCTTCCATAATTCATCTTCTTCCTTACTGCGATCAAATGAAACTAATTATTCATTCCGTCATTAAAGAAAAATGATAGAATATGTACATCGTTGTTTGTATTTTCCGATCAAATATATACACCATTGTTGTATAATCCAAATATATAGAAGGGTAAGTTATATTTTAATTGCTTATGGATCTTAACTGGTCAATCGGCACAGTAGTTTCTGTATTCGTATCTTCTTGTTATGACGTCTAAGTTCCTGATAATGAAATTCTTTTCTTCTAAGAACATCCGGTCATTAAGCTTCACCATCTCATGGTGAAAAGGTAAACAATGGTGAACGAAGTAGTAATTGAACTTTAATCGTAATCTTCTTTTGTGGTTTGTTGCAGCAAACGGTGAGCAATTGTACTATTTTAGCAAATTTAGATTGGCTTCAGGGTAGAGCTAGAGCCCAATCATTTCTTACTCTTACCATCATATTAACTATCCTGGGATTAAGAGGAGCTCTTAAGACATTTTAAGATGATAATGAAAGTTGATAAAAAGCTGTTTTGAACTTTAATCAAATCAAGTCAGTTGAAAATGTTTTCTGGACACTCATTTAACCAATCATTTTTGTATCTTCTTCCTCGTCTTTATTTTCTTGTCTGGAGTGGAAAAAAATATTTCCAATGATTATGTATGAACATGTACCTAACTTGATAACGGATAGTGTTATGTCACCGATCAAAAAAATGGAAGGATACTGGTTTTTCTTTTTTGTGCAACAAATTTAAACTAAATTCCCATTTGACTCGGTTAACGGAGCCGTACAGGAAAAAAATTAATAATGATGCCATGTCAGCATAACTATGGTCCATTAGATATATCTCATCTAATGGTGTTGGTGATTTGTCATACCCTTTTGTCATGCGATCCCGACCCATTACTACTTGGATTATTTTTTTATTGAAATCTTTCAAATCTAGCTTTTCAAAGTCACAGATTTATCCGCATCCTACTTTACTTAAAAGAGTAGTTAATTAAAACAAAATACCTACCACGATTAAATTTAAACATTCATAGATTTTGGACATAGGAGTAGGATCAGATATGGACATGTCAAGGCAATTATCCCGACCTGCCCACGGGCTTTCAAAGCATATGTTTACAGAGAGAAAATCACAAAATTTCTTTAAATTTATCGTTTTATTCTTTACTTGTTGATTGCTCTCATTGAATTTTGATAGTACATACTAATTGCATTATTCGTCATTTTAATGCACTGTGAGTCTAAACCCTCAAATTTCAAAATTAATCTGCATCCCAATTCACCTCACATAAGTGAAATTTACCAAAAATCGAGTGATTGGGTAATATTCAAAATAAAATAAAATCCATCACCTACATAACCCAACTATTTGGATTGTGCACATACGCGAGTCACGGCGGAGAAAAGCAGTTCAAAAATCATCAGTAGCACTAGCACCCACTTTTTCGTTCTCGGCACCAACCTCTTATATATATAGGGTAACATTCCTAAATAGAGGGACAATGTCTTAAAGGGAGGGCCCAAGGTCTAGATTGACCATCTGGGTGACTGAATGGTCAAACCTACTCCCTCCTTAATTTCTCATGCGGCCTACTAACAATTTTCTGGCGGTAGCGATGTTTCTAACATTCCCTCCTTCCAAATTTAGTTTCCAAATCCATGTCCACTTCGTAATATTACTCGTTTTCACCATTCAGCTGTCTATAAATATCGCCTTCTATACTCGTTTTTTTGTCATCAATTCATTCATTCTCTGTCTCTAAACTCTATTCTCTATTTCTCTCTCTATAGCAGTTGACAACAATGGGGGTTTCCATCATGGTGATTTAGTCGAAGTCAGCAGTAAAGAAGAAGGATTCTTGGGTTCGTATTTCGAAGCAAGAATAATCAAGCAAACGGAAAAAGATGAGTTCTTAGTTGAATACACAAAATTATACGAAGAAGATAATAATAAGTGTTTGCTAAGAGAAGTTGTACCTCGCAGTGAAATTAGACACAAGCCTCCGAACTTCAAAGCATCATATTTCAATGTTAGTGATCCAGTTGATGTTTTCTGCAAGGATGGATGGTGGTATGGGAAAATTAAGGGTAGAGATCCTATTCGAAGTAAGCGTACTGGGGAAGATCGTTCTATATATTCTGTATACTTCCCTTTGTTAGGTGAAGAAATTGAATACCGCAAGTGGGAATTGAGGGCTCATCTGGAACGGATTAATGGCAATTGGATTTCTTCTGGAGTTCGCAGAAATAGTTATGGATGTGGATCAGGAGGATTTGTCAAGAAAAGTTCTTCCGGTGGTGTTTTAGTTTGAAGCTTTTTATTAGTTATAGGTGTAGCTTTTTTACTGTACTGCAATGTTTATTTGCAATTTATATAAAAGTTTGTGCAAGATTTTTTTTTATCAACCGGTAGAAATCAAATTTTAGTTATCGATCATATATGGTAATTTGTTCGAGAAAAGTTTAGTTCTAAAACATGCTAGAAATTATGATGCTTGCAGCAGGTACACTTAGATGGTGTTACTGTTATGCCTTTAGTTTTGCTTAAACCCACAGTATCATGTCAAGCCTCAGAATTTAGCATTATACAACCAATTGGAAAATGGCCGAATATGCGCAGAATATACCTCGATGTGATGCTGGCGAAGGCTTGATTTGATACTTCACATTTGATTATAAATGCCAATTTTTAGTTTGGTTGGTGGAGCATATAGCCTAGTGCAAATAGTGTTCATGATAAACAGTTTTTTTCCCTCCTTGTCTGGGCGATTTCTTTCAAACTTCCCTTTTTGATTGTTTTGAATGCTTTGCGAAACATTCATAACAAACGAATTAAGAGAACAGTTTTCTTGTACAGCTTTCCCGCAATGCAGGAAGTAATCAAAATTACTCAAATTTAGTACATTTATTCAATAATTCATAATTTTATTCAATAATTCATAATTAGTAGAGAAGTAGATTATTACATATATAATCCCAAGATTACAGAACAATGTTAGAGGACAAAAATTAAAACAATGAAACGCTCATAACTTTCAAAATTCAAGAAATTGTTGATAAGATAATACATAACATAAATTACATAGTGAAATTTTTGTCTACAACTAATAATTTTTTTTATCTTGCAACTCTGGGTTCATCAACTCTTCTGACATTTCTTTTTTGATTGATTGGGCAAGATGTACAATCCAAAACTTGTTTCTCGAAGAAAGATTCAAACCCGAATTTCATAAACAGCGGTTCACAATAACTAAAACTGATTGATGATGATTTATTAATCTGGGGATTTTTTCTTGATGAATTTTGCATCATATTTCTCTGCAAGAATACGACTTTCTTCTTCAAGCTCTTTATCTTCAAAATCAAGTATCGCTACTATATCTTCTGCAAACTCTTCATCTGAAATAATCCTTGTTTGTTGAAGGTTAAACTAAGATATTATGAAAAAGATAGAATTGATCAACTAGTTTAGTTGACACAGTATGAAGAAAGCAGTTGGGATCAACTATGATAGTTGACGCAGTGTGGATGGATCAACAAGTATTGTTGACACGATGATAGTTTGGACGTGAAGTAAACTTGTGGCGCAAGTTATTCTGTTTTTAGAGTTTGTTTACGTGAGAATATTCTAGAAAACTCATTGTTAAACTCAATCTTGCAGACAATCCGAGACTTTCTAGATTTTAGTCTTCAGTCTACAAGTTCATTAGCAATTAGGATACCACCAAAAATTTGTCTCCCTTCAATGTAAGCACATTATACATGGGAGATGAGCTTAAGCATCAAAAGTTTTAATCTAGTATGTAGAACTTTAGCTACTATATATCTTATATGTACTTGTTAGTAAGAAAATAGGTCTGCAATCTCTAATTGATTCAACATGATCCTTTTTAGGGACAAGAGCAATAAAAGTAGAGTTATGTTTCACATCAATATTACCCTATTCACTGAATTCTTGAATTGTACTCGTGATGTCAGATTTTAAGAAATTCCAGCACTTCGAGAAGAACATGAGAGGATAACCATCTGGTCCTGGAGCTTTGTCTTGGCCCAAATCCATAATAGTTGTAACATTTCATCTTCGGTGAAGTTAGCATCATGAATGTCTGACTCCAATGCATTTATGCTGTCAAAGTGTATGCCTTCCAACCTGATGATCTTTACTTCTGTAAACAAGTTCTTGTAGAAATCCACAATGTGTTCTTGTAATTTGATTCTGTCATCTTCCAGCTTCAATATACAATTGCCTAATCTTGTTATGTCTTCTTTTGGTTGTTGCTTTGCTCATGAAAAGATGGGTGTTTCTAACTTCATCTGTAAGCCAATCTAAGAATCAAATATTCTCACTTAATTACATATTTCACATATTTTGATACAAGATTATCTCATAATTAACGTTTAGTAAACCCATATCTTCAAGATATTTCGTAATTTAATTATATTTATATTAAGATGGTAAATACTCTGAAGCAAACAGGTCATAGATTGGATCAATTTATTGGTGTAGAGAAAATATTTTTTTCTTAAATGATATTTCATTTAAAACGACATATCATTTCCTTGGTGTCTAACAGTGTGTATATATATAGTCATTGGATCTGTCAAAATTAATAGTGGAGACTTAATCAAATTTACTTAAACTTCAAATTTTCTAACAATTAACAATATATAAACCGCCCGAGGTTTAGAAGGAGAACATGTCGATTCCAAAACTATGATCAAAAGGTTAAAATGGTGTCAAATTTTATATTTTGCAAGTATAGGTATTTTCTGCACAATTAGTTTTCTTAGTGTCTCATAAGCTGTGTGGGAAACTATCGTTCAAGAGGGATTGAATTTAGTACCAACCGGTGAGGAGAATGTGATTGCGATTACTCAGTTTGGATGGTGGTTGTGATTCACATCTTAAAAAATTTACTAGGAATTTTGGTTGTTGGTTTCAGATGGATTACTCGGTTTAGATAATCAGTCACATGAAGTTGAAAAGGTTTTATGATTCATGTTTTGGGAATTTTATTAATTCCCATTTAAGTACTGAAAAATAGGTTTTATGAATTTTTTCCAGGTTATTGAAAATATTGCAGGAACTGAGTTATATGTAATGCAAGCAAGTTTTGTTTGCGGAAATGAATGGATTGTTATACCTTGGTTGTTAGTGAAAGAATTCTTTGCATGCATATCTAGGAGTTGGACTGAATTCTATTGCTTAAGGTTCTTCCATGGATCTTCGAAACTTGTTCTAGTTTTTAAGTATGGGGTTGAATATTTACATGACACTAGATTGGAGAAATATATTTTAATCATGAGGTTGGAACTGGGAAGCTATAGGGAAATTGATAAAATTAAATAAGAGTTTTTCTGCTAATCTCATTGAATTTTTACGCACAAATAACAAATTTACCATTGAAACAAGAATCTCTTGCACAAGAAATAAAGAAAA
The DNA here is from genome assembly GCA_023531105.1 of Papaver atlanticum. NCBI lineage: Eukaryota > Viridiplantae > Streptophyta > Magnoliopsida > Ranunculales > Papaveraceae > Papaver > Papaver atlanticum. The sequence goes on along the minus strand of JAJJMB010008884.1, from coordinate 1,067,564 downwards.
TTGGGTCAAAGAAAAGTAAGCCAAAGTATACAATAAGAGACGCTGAAAGTAAATGCAAAGTAGGGGAAGTTGATGGCATAGTCAAGTTTGCTGTTGAGAGTTACGTAGAAGTGTGACGGCATATTGGAAGCGATAGCATGGAGTAACGCAGCAAGAATGAAGATAGAATTCATCAAGAAAATGAGTTAATATTGACTCATAGCTTGAAAGAACATGATGTTATTTTTCCTATACATTTCACCATAGCAGTTTGAAAAAACAAGTGAGGCCTTATCAGTTTCAAAGGTGCGCGAAGAGGATGCCATGTCCAAATTAAGTGACCGTGGGATGTCCTGGGTATCCTAAGTCAAGGATAAAATCATGCATTTCAGTCATATTTTCATAAGAGAGTTGTAAATTAATTGAAGAATACTTAGTCTACAGTAAGGCCTGTTGAGTTACGTGATTGCAATATAAAACGGAGTTAGAGGCAGTAAGCTAAGTCATCCATATCAGGATGATATGTTGGTCATTTGGCATATACACTTAGGGACACAATGACTGAAAAAAGATTTGTGTGTTGATGCAAGGGTATAGCAATAGATTTGGAATAACTCTTGGATGTTCCGGTATGAATGAAGTGGAATTAAAGCATAGTCAACGATGCGACAGTAAAGATGGAATTCATAGGCATAATGGCAAGGCACGTAAGCTAAGTGATGGCATAAGGTACTATGCAGAAAGTTTTTCAAAGGATAAAGGCTGAACAAGTTTGTTGATTTCTTAGAATGGCTTAGATGCGTACAAAGGCTAACGTAGTTCAGGATATCCTGAACTGGTGTTGCATTCAATAAGGACGTTGAATGAATTAGGTGAGGGAGGTTTATTACCATCCAAGTTAGTTAAGCGCAATGATTGCGCGTTACTGAAGTTGGTGGCCTAGCTGATGTAGCTACATTATCCGACGATGAAGCGCTATCATGACTGAGACAAGAAAGGCTACTTAATACATGCAATATTATGCGATAGTGTTGAATATCCTTGATTCAGACCTATCCCATCTCAAGAAAGGAATTATGGATGTAATGAAATTTATGGAATGACTTAGGCATTGGTCCAAGCATTGGCTAAGGATTGGAAAATGCATATGCAACAGTGGCGTTGTCAAATGCGACATTGTTGGCTATTAGTCTGCAAAAAGAATGTAAGTGATGCACCCAAAGTTTGAAGCTGAACCAAGAAGCAGATCATGAGCATGATTGTCTTAATTCTACTGGGATGTTGGCATCAATATGAGTTAGGTGTATGGCCTGGATTATTATAACGCTATGATAGCTGAACATTGGCTCAGGCCAGGTTCAGTATAACGTTAAGATAGTTGTACATTGGCTCTGGGCAAGTTAAGTATAGCGCTATGTTAGTTGTATATTGGCTCAGGAAAAAACATGTGAAGCGCTATGTTAGATGGATGTTTCCAAGCTGTCAGTTACAAGTTGGATGCGCATTACACGCATGCCAGAGCAAGGAGTTGGTTTGGCATTTCCTAACCGTTGTGAACAAGTTTGGCATCAATCTGCAAGCCAACACAAATGCTAGCAGTTATAAATATTGTTTCGGTTAGGATAACTTCCTATGGACATGTGGTTCTTGGTACTATAAATAGGTCAGAGAACTTCTGCAAGTGCAGGTTTTCATGGGTAGAGGGACCACATTGCAGTAGGGAGTGTACTTTAGGCTTAGTTAGAGAATAAGCTTGTAAGTCCATTGGTCGGATATGATTTTTTGTAATCTTCCACTAAGCTAATGAAAAAGAGTTTGTTGGCTTAAGAATTTCCTATGTGTTTTATTGATTCGAAAGTACTCCCCAATTTTTATGAAGCATAAGCATGGCATTAACCACTCTTTGTAGTATGGGCTACAATTGAAGGAAAAGAGAAAATCTAAGTAAGTCTTCTATTGCATAACTCATTGGAGTGTTGTTGTTTGCATAGGTGCAAACTTATGAGGACGAAATACTAGTGGATGATTAGATATCACTGAACCACTGTGCTGTCGGGTCATAGTTGCACAGAAAATTACTTAGAGCATTTGCAGGTGTGACACTTGTCAAGGCAGTTTTCCAAACTTCCAAATATGTTTACAATGTTTTCAAAAAATTCTCTTTAAATTTTTCATATTCCTTAATTATTCATTATTACGTCATATAAGTGATTTTAAGTGATCGACATAACCGCCGGTAGTCACTATTTTGATGGTGAGTATACACGACGGAGAAAGGCAATTGATAAATCAATAAGCTCCCGGCTAGTAAATTGATTGATTCTCATAATTTTTCCTAAAAACGTGATAAACATCCCCAGGCTATTTATGCTCATCAGAGGACCCATCAGCAAGAATTCTTCCTCTAAATAACTTATGTGACTAGTCATGAGGAGATGGATCCCAGTCTCAGCTATGCACACGATTTCTGAAGCGTTCCTTATAATTCACGTGACTTATCCTAATCATGCTCACAAGTTAGCGAATATTTTTATCTCTTGACCAATGTCGGTCATATACCTATCACTATCAACACATCATCGATCACAAAGGCTAACTTAGTCACACACAAATGCGAGGATATCACTTAGGATTTTGATCTGGTGGTCTATGACATTATGAAAAATACCCGACTTATTTCTCACCGCAAAACAAAGTAAAGGTGGTGGAATAATAGGATAAAATCATCATATTTTATCCTTATCTATTCCTAAAAAAACAAGAAAAGTTTTCCGCACGGTAAGTCACTGGCCTGAGGTTAGGTAATTCAGCTGTAAAATTGGTCATATATTTAACCAAGCTAAAATACAACTTTTCTCATAACCTCTGAGAGTAATTCTTTGTTTTCTGATCCCTCTCTTTATCTTTGCTTCCCTCCCTACACTAGTGCAAACTGACCCTCTTGCAACGCGTCCATAGGGTTTTAGTCACGCCGTTTTGGTTTGGACTTGGTGTGGCTTATTCTTGCGTGGTTTTAGGTATGATGGCGTGGCTTTAGGTACTCTATAGCAACGCTTACTTTATGTGTCTACTGCTGCCTGAAATAGACACGCCAAAACCCATTGGCGTTGCTATATAGTTTTCCGAAAACTTAAGTACTGGTATCCTGTAGACACTTGATTTATTATTTTTGGGTGGCTATTTGGTTCACTATAGACACGCAAATTGCTTTTTGCATGGCTATTTGGTTCACTATAGCCACGCAAATTGCTTTTGGCGTGGCTATTTGGTTCACTATAGACACGCACTTTGTTTTTTGGCGTAGCCATTGGTAATCCGATAGACACACCATATAGGTTTAACGTGGCTATATGTTATGTTTAGCCACGCCAATTTCAATTACCTTCATCCACGTCGCTGTATTAGGAACCGTTGAATCTTTTTTAAGATAATGCAATATTGACCGTCAAATTAGATACATCATACATCGTCCATATGTAATGTTGTGATCCGTTCATTGGATATCCTATAGACACGCCATATAGCGTGGCTATATGTGATGTTCAGCCACGGCAATTTACAATTACCTTCATCCACGTGGATTTATTAGGAACCGTTGAATCTCTTTTAAGATGATGCAATATTGACCATCAAATTAGATGCATCCTACACTGTCCACATGTAACGTTGTGAGCCGTTCATTGGATATCCTATAGACACGCCATATAGCGTGGCTATATGTGATGTTTAGCCACGCTAATTTACAATTACCTTCATCCACGTGGCTGTATTAGGAACCATTGAATCTCTTTTAAGATGATGCAATATTGACCGTCAAATTAGATGCATCCTACATCGTCCACATGTAACGTTGTGAGCCGTTCATTGGATATCCTATAGATACGCCATATAGCGTGGCTATATGTGATGTTTATCCACGCCAATTTACAATTACCTTCATCCACGTGGATGGATTAGGAACCATTGAATCTCTTTTAAGATACAGGAAGTTTTGATAACCTCTTTACAAGAGTTTATATACAGGAAGTTTTTATAACCTCTTTAGGATAATTCACGCCTTTTCAATGCCATGCGCACCCTCTTCAGAGCCGTCATTACTCTGCTAAACCCTATTTCCAAAGCTTAATTCTAGTCGCTTAATTCATTAGCTTTTACTCTAATTGGAACTACCATTAAGAAGTGCATTGTTAGGTCACCTATATTTGATGAGTTTTTTTGGGTCTAATTAAACCGTTTGGTTTCATGTAGATTCGGAGAAGGCAACACCTGTTGAGAGGCACCATTGACACTTGGGGAACGTCTATCGATCAGATGGGTTATTTCTGTATAGCCATTCAGGTTAACTTGGCAGAACACCTTGTAAATTTTTTTTTTACCACCCAAGCCCAAAGCCAAAAAATTATCCTACTCAAAACCCTTAATATACCATTTACCTCAGATCAATGTTTTAATTACCTTTGGCGGGTTGTGTCAAACCCATTAATTGTTTACCAACTTCACCTCTCATCATGCTTACGTATAGATTGTAACTATCCTTTGGTCCCTATGGAGTAACAGAAACAAGTTAGTCATTCAAAAAACTGATCTTAAACAACTAAATATGGGCAGCTTGGTGGATTGATTCGTCTTGTTACCTATCTCTTTCAGAACCATGCGTTCGAATGTGGGCAGAAGTTCTTTTTATTTATTTTTTGAAAGTCAGCTGGGGTAGAAAAAAGCCCTCAACACAGCTGGGCCTTGTACTGTCGTAGTTACTGCCCATTTCATGTACCCAGTAATAAATAGAACTGGCGTGTCTATAAAACGTACATTATAGACACGCATACTAGCGTGACCAATACAACGAACCTTATAGCCACGCATATAAACCGGCGTGTCTATAAAACTTACACTATGGACACGCATAATAGCATGACCAATACAACGAACTTTTTAGCCACGCATATAAACCGGCGTGTCTATAAAACGTACACTATGGACACGCAAGTATGCGTGTCCAATAAAACCAACTTTTTAGCCACGCATATAAACCGGCGTGTCTATAATGGTACACTATGGACACGCATACTAGCATGTCTAATAAAACCAACTTTTAAACCACACCTTAAATGGCGTGACTATTTTGTTGGACACGCTGATGTGAATTCAATAATGTTGTAGTAATAGGTTATTTGAGAACTTGTGAAAGCAGATTTTAGATCTAATTTTAAAACTAAAAATATAGCAAATTTCAAACAAGAGGTAATGTGGAGAGACTGGGGCTAGTGGTCGACTTTATTGAATTTATTCCGGTTGGTCTGATGGTCTGGTCTCAATTTATTTTATTTTTATTTTTTCTGGGTAACTCAACCACTCTATTTCACCCTAGCAGTGGTAACAACTTTATTCGTGTGCCCTACCAAATCACTTAGAGAAACATATTTAAAAGAAAAGAAAATAAAAACAGAAGGTGAAAAGGACTCAACGAGATATGGCGAAACTACCATGTTATTTCTAACACCCGAGCTCTGTGCTTTTATGAATAGACTCTATTAGATGTTTCCATCCACTCAGATTGGTTCCTCAACTCCTACAATCAAGATGCTTCCATCCACTTAGATTGGTTAGTGCCATCCTTAATAGGCATAAATTTCTAGGCCCTGGAGTTTATTTATTGCAACTAAAAGCTAACACAAAGTTTCTTCCCACCCCCAAACTTAAATATAACATTGTCCTCAATGTTCTAAAGATGAAATTAAAAGCATGAACAATGAGAACTGTTACCACTTGATGGGAAAAAAATAAAGAAGGATATTACCGTAAGCATGAGCGTGGATGCCTCCCAGAAAATGCTAAATTTAAAGTATTTAGCTAGACATCAAATACCTCAAAAAGGATTGTCACCTTCCAAAGTCATATACCAATAGCTTAAATAATTGTGGGTCCATAAGACCAAATAGAGCTAACACAAATATGAGACAACTGCACTGGTTCAGAAAAATTAAAAGAATGAGCACGTCCTCATCTAAGGTTTCTGTCAAGAAAACTGGGTTTATCTGGGGCGCATAATTGAGCTTCATATGTGTGTCTCGATAAATAGATTCATCCGAAAAATGGGTCTCTAATACCTGGGTTACCTCCTGGACAGTATCAGAAGGATCGGGTTGCGGAGTCTGAATAGACTCAAGTAATATCTCAGACGCACAAGGCTCGAGTCCCAAGTTAGGGACTCTAATTAGGGATACGTGACAACCACAAGAACCATCACTACCCCCAAACTTAGGGTTTTCATTACTCACAGACAAATCTCTAACTATTGCTTGAATTTCTGGGTCTTCAGAGTCCTTAAAATACTCAAGAGATTCTTCTAGTTCTCTACCCTAAACTTAGGGTAATCATTACTCTCAGAAAGACCTAAAACTATTGCCTGAGTTTCCGGGTCCATAGAATCTTTAAAATAATCAAGAGCTTCTTCTAAAGATTGATCACACATCTGATCTAAGAGAATGGTTTCCTAAAAATCATCTAGAGAATCTACCAGTAAAGTGTCAAGCCAATTATCTTGAACTAAATCCTAGACTAAAATGCTAATCATATTCACTTCTTCTAAATCATCGTTCTCAGAAGGTTGTCTAGTAACATTAAAGACATTTAGTTCAGTGGTCATATTACCAAAGGATATGTTCATAAGCCCAGTCCTACAGTTGATGACAGTGTTAGCTGTGGCTAAAAATGGGCGACCTAAAATCACTAGGATTTGAGCGCTTGGTTCCTGAACAGGCTTGGTGTCTAGAACAACGAAATCCAATGGATAAATAAACTTATCAACCTCAATCAGAACATCCTCTATGACACCACGAGGGACTTTGACAGACCTATCAGCTAATTGTAGTGTCATTTTAGTCAGTTTCAACTTACCAAGACCTAGCTGGGTGTATACATGATACGGGAGTAAGTTAACACTAGATCCTAAGTCAAGTAAAGCTTTATCAACCATGTGATTACCAACCGCACAATATATGGTGGGGCATCCAGGGTCCTTATACTTAGGGGGTGCTTGGTTCAGAAGAATGGAACTTACTTGACCATCTAAAAAGGATTTCTTTTGGATATTAAGCTTACGCTTTCGTGTACAAAGATCTTTAAGGAACTTTGCATAAGCAAGCATTTGCCTAATTGCTTCTAATAACGGAATGTTGATGTTCACCAGCTTAAATGTTTCCATTATCTCGTTGAAAGTCAACTCCTTCTTTGTTGGGGCTAACAACTGTGGATTTGGGGCTCTAGGCACAAAGGTAGTCCTATCAAGAATTTCTTGGGACTCCTTAGAAATTGTTTCAGTTTCCTCAGCTATGGGTTCCTCTTGGGAAGTAGAAGGTGGAACTACAGTATGTCCACTAGGCATGGCTACCTTATTGTCTACCGTTTTACCGCTCCTAGGGGTTGTTATCGAATTCACATGGTTTGATGAATTCTCACCAGCTAATGATATTTGATGAACTCCTCTGAGATTGGGCTGTGGTTGACTAGGGAACTTCCCTTTTTCTCTCAAAGTCTCATTTATCTGACTAACTTGGTTTTTTAACTCGGAAATAGCCTGAGAGTTAGCCTGAACCATCTTTTTATTTTCATCTAGACCTTGTGCAACCGACTGCTGAATTCTATAGTGTTCCGAGTTAACAAGGAAATAGACTCTTCTAAATTCATGATTTTCTTATCTGAAGGGATCTGAAACTGTGTTGGTCCTGAAAGATTCTTAGCATAGCTAAAACCTGGGGGAATAACCTTAGAGTTACTAGACTGACCTTGACTCTGGCCCTTAGACCAAGAAAGGTTTGGATGGTTTCTCTAACCAGGGTTATAGGTTTCTGAATATGGGTCAAACTTCTGATGGTTCTCAAATATGGTGTTATTATAAAGAGCATGGGATTTCTCTTCAGTAGTATGTCCTTCCCAAAAAGGCTCTATTCTACCACTAGAGTGACTCAATTCTAAAACTTCTAACCTTTTTGCTATAGCTGCTATTTTGGCATCTGACTCATAAGATCCTTCTACCCTGTTAATAGTTCCTCTACCTATAAGAATGGTTTTCTTGGGTTCCCTACTATTTTCCCATTGATAGGTCTTTTCGGCGATTTCATTCAAAAATGTCATTGCCTGATCAACATCTTTATTCTCAAACCCACCTGTGCATAAAGACTCAACCATGGTTGTTGTCGAATAATCTAAACCCTCATAAAGGATCTGAACTAGCCTAACCTTCTCAAAACAATGGTGAGGACATTGAGATAACAAGTCATTGAACCTTTCCAAATACCTATATAGAGATTCTCCCTCTTGTAGAGAAAAAGTACAGATCTGCATCCTAATAGACGATATTTTGTGCCTAGGGAAAAGGGGAATAACCTAAGTCATTGAACCATGGTGAGTACAACTAATGTAAAAAGGCATATGTAAGTTGGTCATAGGTTTCAATTGACTTAGAAGGCAAACTATACAGCCAAGATTTGGCTTTATCTTTCAGGGAAAAGGGGAATAACCTAAGTTTCAAAGCATCATCAGCTAGGTTTTTAATTTTCAGAGTACTACAAATTTCCTCAAATTCCCTAACATGAAAATAGGGGTTTTCATTTCTTTCCCTAAAAAGATTGGGAGCATCTGTATGGTCCCAGGTTTCAGTTCATAATTTGCCTCGGTTTTAGCTAACTTGATACATGACGGACAAGAGGTCCTAGTTGGGTTTCACAAAGCTTTCAAAGTTGCCATTTCTGGCACTACCAAAGGACTAGAAGTACTTTCTTACTAAGTGTCAAGTTTTCAAAGCTGAAATTTCCAAAGACAGGGCTCTCAAAAGAAAAGTCTTCGAGCTCCTCGCTTTCACAAGTAGAACTACTAGGTTTGTCACTAATCAAACGACCTAGAGTGTTTCTTTTCCAATCCCGTTCTATAATGACCTCGGGCATACACTAGAGAAAACAGAAAGAAGAAAATAAAAGAAAAATCCTAAAAGGAAGGGAGGTTCTAAGCAAACACACAGCAGGCTGACTCCACCAAAACAAACCTAAAGATTTCTAGCAAACAACAAGCATTAAGCAACTAGGTACAATTTTAGCAAACCTCGTAGGACGTCCCGAATAAAGTAAGTTGAAGAGAAGTGGGAGAAGCTCAAAGGAGTTTTGATACCCCCACCTCTTTGGCAACGCTTCTCTGGGTTACAAGGCGGCTCTAATCGACTTCCAGTAATCTTCCTGAACTTTGAGCTAGGCTAACAAGATACCCAATACGATCCTTTTTAACGACTTTCCTATAAGCTCATAACCCTATCGGTCTCGTTCTAGTCAGTATTTTAAGCTTGGGTTCACGTTTGGTATCATTTTCCTAAAGCAGGCAAGAAGAGAACGGTGATGAAGTCCAAACCCTTATCTTGATTTGGCCAGTCCTTGCCCTTTCCTAGAAAACAAATCCGTGTTCAGTTCCTCAACATATATGCATACGAAGGAAGAAAGTAAACCCTCTGATAGGGGATTCACGGGTGTTTAGACAAACTTACCTCCCGTACCAGATGGGCGAAGAACCGTTGTAATCGACTCGGGCCACGACTCCTATGTAATGTACGAACTCGAAGGGCCGAGGAAATATCGTAATTGCCGTCCTTCTCTGCACACAATTTATATTTAATTACCCTTCCTTAGGGTTTTAAAAAATAAAAATAATGTTCCAATGTTCAATGTCCAATGTCCAAAAATAAGAAGTGCAAAATAAAAGAAAATTACAAAATAAAAGATATCCTAATACAATTTCTAAAAATAAAATCTAAAGAAAATCTAAAAAAAAAATTAAAAGAAAAATAAAACTAAAATATAAAAACCTAAAAAACAAAAATAAAAAAAATCTTTGTCTTTCTTTTCCTTTTCTGTAAGCTTTTAGCTTTGACTCCGAGTCTTTTAGTCACCAAAGTCTTTGGCTCAATTTCTTTTTAGTCCAAATTCTAAACCTGTAGCACAAAGATAAATACCCAAAGAAACGTAAAATAGAACAAAGTGAAAATAATAAAAATAAAAACCTAAAAATAAATCTAAAAACTCTAACTTAAAAACAAGTCCGCGTCGGCGGCACCAAAAATTGATGTGAATTCAATAATGTTGTAGTAATAGGTTCGTTGAAAACTTGTGAAAGCAGATTTTAGATCTAATTTTAAAACTAAAAATATAGCAAATTTCAAACAAGAGGTAATGTGGAGAGACTGGGGCTAGGATTCCACCATTGGTCGATATTAGTGATTTAATTAAACAATAATTATGCAACTCAACATTCAAATTGATTCTAATAGTATTGCCTAGAATGTAGATTTTCAAAAGAATAGATGTTAATCCAAGCATAGAATATAAAAAACCTAAAGCAAGCATATTCTATCAAGAGAAAATACACCTAACTAATCAAAATCATATAATCAATTTTTAGTTCAATGCAAAAATCATAATAGAGTTGTTATAATTAATTAACAGTAGAAATGTATCAGTTTTACCGAAACAACGGCTTCTTCCATTGCCTCAAGGATTGAGTTTAGCTCCTCATCATGGAAACACACTCAAAATATAATTTCATTGTTCAAAAGGTGTTTATAGTTAATGAGAAGGGATGAAAAATGATTAAAACTGGTTCGTAACAATTATATTTGTAACAAAATAACTGTTACAGAGAACGATACAAGTAATCTGTCACTGACACTGTAGATGAACACAGTTCTATGGCGTCTTATGTTCTTCGTTCTTCGCTACACCAGCAGAAAGCAATTCTCCTGCAACTGATTTTTCCGGCTCTGTGATGCTCTAAACTTCTCCAAATTCTCTCCATATCCTCTATGAAACACCAGCACCCTTTATATAGACAACAGCCCTAATAAATCTCGCTGAATCACTCCCAAAAATTCTGCCATTACTCGGCAGTAAAAGAATATATCCTCGAGATATTTTCTTCCCAAATTTGTCTTCTCACGCTGTTTTATCATGTTGAAACATTCCAAACGTGCTGACATACGTCTAAGAATAAGTCACGAACGCTGAGAACACACGCAAACCTTCCCAATATAACTCTACAAATCCCGTGATATCTCAAGCCTCTGTTTGGCATCAATTCCACGTAACTCCTTTCTTTCTCGAGTCTGAAGAACTCGCTAACCCTGTTTCATTGTAACAGGATGGAATGAATTTATTGGAACCATAAAATCTCCCCAAATCCTTTTGAGTTTAATGGAGAATATCCTCCGTACACGTATTCCCCTGTTTCCTTCTCTTCGAAGATGTAGCCCAAGTTTGCCGGTTTTAATGGACTTACCATGCCTGTTTAAGTATAACAGGATCATTCCACTTGATTGCAGCGATTTAATCTCCCTAGAAAATTTCCAAATCCAAAGCAGCAACACTCGGGTTTCCAAAAAATATTTCCCGCCAAAAATGTTACTTCACGGGTAAGAAGAAGGTTCCCCCCTTAATCACTTGATGGGGTTCCGATAGTACATTAGGATGCCCCTTATCGACTGGGTGCCCCTTATCCAACATGGGGGTCCGAATAGCAGGTGTTCTCCGGGGGTGCTCCGAGTAATTTTTCGAGCCGATTTTTCAAAAAATGTTTATTTCCCAAAAATGCCTACAAACACACAAAACACCATAATAAGTACAAAAACGAGTACCAATAATACTGAAAATTGAGGACAACTTAGACACAAAAATGTGTCTATCACACGCCACAACTGGTTAACGTGGCCATAGACTGGTCAATAAACACGCCCAATAAAAAATTAAAAGTTAACGTGACTAAACGGTGATATTTGGACACGCTACTAGCCCTGGCGTTGCTGAAAGCACCTATATTAACACGCTCATAAACACATGGCGTGTCTATAGGGTAGAAGTCTACCCTATAGATACGCCAAAAACAAAAAGCGTGGCATGGAAATTTATATCTGGCGTGTCTAAAGGCCACTTTTGTACTAGTGCTAAGACAAGCCTAATCTCTCTTGTGACTGAAGCAACCCTTGTGCAAGCATTTCTCTTGGTTTAGGCGAAGACTGTTCGTGCTCAGCCTTTTCATAACTAACATTCAGAAAACCTAGAAACCCACTTTTAGCCTCTCACCGATTTTAGGTAACAACAATAGGATTCAGTTGTTTTTTTCCAATTCAATGATTCCTGGAAACCAAGAACAATATAACAGGAACATGCTACGTAGTCAAACTTATTTTGTCTGATACAAAAACAAACTACACATAACTAGGACCCGCACAAGTGTGGAAATTCTCAAGGTTTTTAATCTAAACGTATCTTTCTAAATTAAATAATCTTAAGTACCAGAAGTTGTTTGGATCAGTCGGAATCGCATTGAAAAGGTTTAAGTCGGTCTGATCTGCACCTGTATAGGAGTTTTGGTTGATGTTAATTCTGTTGATGTCTTGGTGTTTGTGGTTGGTTTCTGCTACTATTGCTTCTACTATTGCTGAGATCTTAAAAATTAAGTGATGTAGAAAATTTACACAAAATTGGTCAAATAGCCCTAAAACAATAATTCATGGGTGAAAAAGACAAGCAAAAAAAGATAATGTTTAAATATCCAAGCATCATTAAGATACCGTTTAAATAACTAAAATTGAATATTTCACCCAATCTTTCATTCTTTTATATAATTAAATTTAATGCAACTACCTGAAATACCCTTTTACATTTTTTTGCATGTCACCCACATGAAAACAGGATACTGTGGGTTTATTACACTGCATAGTACCCACCACTATTCACTGAATAATTTCCATTACGCTTCATCTATTTATTCATTCTCATCTTAGAAGCAGTTACAGAAAATTTAGAACACAATAACCTAGAAAGGTTGTATTATATCCTTCCAAAAGATGTTACATAACCAACTAGCACCACATTTCCTAGTTTTCATCATTTTGAACCAAAAGACATAAGCTAAGAGCAGTAACATATGTATGTCTAAACTATAAACCAAAATTATATACTAACAGATATATGTAAGCAGTAAGCACTATTTTACAGACTATTAGTTGGGGAGACGACGGACCTTTATCAAAACTGGTAAGTGAATGCAACAAAGACTGAAATTATGAAGCTCATTTGTAGCGGAAGTACCGTCAGGACACTGAACATTTTTCCTAGTGGTAGTAAGATAGTCAGCATAGACTGTCGTTAAGAAAGTAGCACTTGTAACAAATCATAAAGGATTCCATCATTTGCGGTTTATGGCATGCTTAAATGAAATAATGTCTTTTCTTGGAATTGCTTTAACACTTCTTTGTAGCCTTTTGCTTTCCTTTGCAACAAAAACTGCAACCAAATCAAAATCAAGTATATATTAGTCTTAACGAAAAGAGTAACCATGACTTTAAAATGTGGTTACTGGCAACAAAAAAATCATTAAAGCATATTGGAACTTATCAGCTCAACTATTCCAGTGGGGATTTAAACTCCAAATAGGATGGATGTAAGTACACTGAAGATAATAACCATAAGATAGGATGTAAACAGTTACATCCAGTGCTACTACTAGTCGACATAAGACGAATGCAATTGGTTACATCCAGTGTTACTACTATTCGACATAGGACGTAACTGGTTACATCCAGTGTTACTACTATTCGACACAGGACGTAGCTCCAGTACTACTATTCGACGTAGGACATAACTGGTTACATCCAGTGTTATAAAATTCAACACATGACTTATCTAGTTGCATCCAGTGTTACTACTATTTGAGTAGAGTGGATGTAACTGGGTACATCTAGTGTTACTACTATTCGAATAGGGCGGATGCAACCGGGTACATCCAATATTACTAGTATTAGACACAGAATGTACCTGGGTACATCAAGCAACAACATAGGACATAATTTTTTTACATCGAGTGTTAATACTATTCGTAGAAATAACATAAGACGTATCTAGATACATCCAGTGTTGTTGTTATTACTCTCATTTCAGTTCCAGTAAACATACTATAAGGTTTTGTAAGTTTCCATTTTGAAAAATTCGATAGAAAGAATGCTGACATTATTGTTCAACAACTCATAACACACAAGTACGCGTTACCCCCAAATCCATCGATTGCGATACCAAATTACTAATAAATCTACTAATTACAAAGAAACCCACTTTGAAATGAAACTGAATTCAGCCAGTTAATGTACACAGGTGCATCAAATGATATCATTATGAATAACAACATATCAAGTTCATAGTTCAACTTCTACTTAATTTAAGCATAATCAGCTAAACCCCATTTCCTCTAAATGTGTATGCAAGATTAGATGACTAGTCAAGTCAATACCAATTAACCAAATACAGTAAAATACACCTGATCAACTAAATTAAATCCACACCCATCAAAGGACACATCAAGTTACGCCTTATAAAGATACATTTCTCCATCAATTAGTACCTTTATTTATCCGGAGACGCTATTGTGTTCCTACCAATTTAGCCAAACTGTTAGAACATAAAATCAACTTGTCGTTAGTTCGAGTTAAAATCAAATACAATTAGAAAATAGCTTCTAGGTTCCATGAGAAAACCAACAATCAAATAGATAGAAACCGCAATTACCATCGTGGTGGTGGTGATTAGAGATGAAATTGACTAGGGTTTTTGGTATTTGTAGTGGTGGTGGTGTTTAGTGACTAGGGTTTTTGGTATTTGTAGTGGTGGTGGTGTTTAGTGACTAGGGTTTTCGGTGTTTGTTGTGATGGTGGTAGTTAATGTAATGACTGCAGTCGTGAATGGAAGATGGAGTTTATGTTTTCTCCGTTCAGTGAGAAAGATGATGGTGAAGACGATGAAGGAAGAGGTAAGATAGGCGGAAAAATTGAGGAGTTTATGTCATCTTAATATTTAATTTTTTCTTGTCCATTTCACCCAACCTAACATTTTACTCGTCCTGTATAACCTAATTCTATAAATATATGGACATTTGACCCACTTTCTAATAAATTTATAGGAATTAAAACGGTAAGGATTTATAGATTATATCCAATAAATAGGAGCAGCATTAGGTATGGACATATCAAGGTTGTTGTTCTGATTTGTTAATTATATTTCGAAACTCAAGTTTACAAGAAAAAAAGTCATAGAGGCTTTTTTTTTATCATTCTATATTTTATTATTGAATGCTCATATTAAATTATTGTACATACTAATCATAGTATTTGTCGGAGGAAATTAACAAAATAGGTTTTATGAAGTTTGGTTGCATTAAAAAGGAGGCCACTAATGTGGCTCATTCCTCAGCAGCAAACACTATTTTCAACAATTCATGTGATGCTTGGTTTGATTCTCCTTCTTGTATTCTCATTTCATTAGGAATGAGGTTTCTTTTCCTAGTTAGTTCTGGATACGTTCTTTGAAAGTTAATAATTTGGTTGCATCCTTATGTACCTCATATAAGTAAAATCTATTGCTTCAACAAAAATGTAAAAAATATATACTTACCAAAAATCAGGTGATTAGCCTATAAGCGTTGGGGAGTGAAATACACCACCCAACATTACCAGTTTACCAACCTCGGTCATTTACTATGTATTTTGTACACGACGGAGAAAGGCAGTTCAAAAATGATCAGTAGCATCCATTTTTTACTTTTGGGCATCGACCGATTTTATAGACAGGACGATTTTGCTAAATAAAAGGGAGGGCCGGCCAAGGTCAAGTTTCGTCAAACTGGTACCCCCTCATAGAATTTCTCATGCATGCCTACTGTAACAATTTTGTTGCGGCAGCCATATTTCAAAAATTACCTCCTTCCAAAATTCAGTTTCCTAATCCATGTCCGACTAGCTAGAACTTCAAGTATTACTCCTATAAATATCGCCTTCTATACTCGTTTTTATCAATTCAACCTTTCTCCTCAAAAAAATATAAAAAAATCATCCACTATCTGTCTGTAAACTCTCTTTCTCTCTCTGTAGCAGTTGACAGCAATGGGGGGTTTCCGTCATGGTGATTTAGTCGAAGTAAGCAGTAAAGAAGAAGGATTCTTGGGTTCGTATTTCGAAGCAAGAATAATCAAGCAAACGGAAAAAGATGAGTTCTTAGTTGGATACACAAAATTATACGAAGAAGATAATAATAAGTGTTTGCTAAGAGAAGTTGTACCTCGCAGTGAAATTAGACACATGCCTCCGAACTTCAAAACATCATATTTCAATGTTAGTGATCCAGTTGATGTTTTCTGCAAGGATGGGTGGTGGTATGGGATAATTACGGGTAGAGGTCCTATTCGAAGTAAGCGCACTGGGGAAGATCGTTCTATATATTCTGTATACTTTCCTTTGTCAGGAGAAGAAATCGAGTACCGCAAGTGGGAATTGAGGGCTCATCTGGAACAAGTTAACGGCAATTGGATTGCTTCTCGTGTTCGCAGAAATAGTTATGGATGTGGATCAGGAGGATTTTTCAAGAAAAGCTCTTCCGGTGGTGTTTTAGTTTGAAGCTTTTTATGAGTTATAGGAATTCTTCTATAGGTGTAGCTTTTTTACTGTACTGCAATGTTTATTTGTAATTCATGTACTTCAAATTTAATTATTGATCCCAAATTCCAACTTGGTTGGTGGTGCATAGCCTTTGTGCAAATAGGATAAACAGAGTTTTTTCTTCTTTTTCTTGTTTAGGCTTATTCTGAGTTTCTGACATCAATGGATTCTTCTCTAGTCTAAAATCTGCAAACTTTCTCTACCTCATTGCCCAATTTGAAGAGCTTCAGAGTCAAATTTCATGAAAAATAAAAACACGCCAAAACCAAAAAGGCAACCTTTTCTGTTCTGTTGAAGAAATTGGTCAAAAACATCTTTTGCCATACATTCTAATCCTGACATTGCAGGGTAAGGCCTAAAATTTGAAAAGTCACAGAGAACCAAATTGCTCATAATGACATTCAAGAAATCGCTGAGAGTATCCTAAAACCAGTTGCAGGAAATAATCAATATACTCAAAATTAGTATATTCAATAATTCATAGAAGAAAAGTAGATTACATATAACACCCAAGATTACAGGACAATGTCAGAGTACGAAACAAAACTCATAACTTTGAAAATTCAAGAAATTGTTGATAAGACAATACATAACATAAATTACATAGTGAAATTTTCGTCTGAAACTAATAAAATTTTGATCTTGCACCTCTGGGTTT
The DNA here is from genome assembly GCA_023531105.1 of Papaver atlanticum. Taxonomy (NCBI): domain Eukaryota; kingdom Viridiplantae; phylum Streptophyta; class Magnoliopsida; order Ranunculales; family Papaveraceae; genus Papaver; species Papaver atlanticum. The sequence goes on along the minus strand of JAJJMB010008884.1, from coordinate 1,050,411 downwards.
ATCAACTCTTCTGACATTTCTTTTTTGATTGATTGGGCAAGATGTAAAATCCAAAACTTGTTTCTCGAAGAAAGATTTAAACCCTAATTTCATAAACAGCGGTTCACAATAACTAGAACTGATTGATGATGATTTATTAATCTCAGGATTTTTTCTTGATGAATACAAGAAGGAAGTCAATTTTGCACATCTGTTCCGCCACTCCTCTTCTTGATCACATTTCTCTGCAAGAATGCGAATTTCTTCTTCAAGCGCATAATCTTCAGAATCATAAAACCCTGACTCTAATATAAAGCGCACATCTTCTGCAAACTGTTCATCTGAAATAATCCTCGTTTGTTTTTGAAACCCTTTTTCCCAATTCGATGATCGTTCTTCCCATTCTTTCCGTTCATATGTACTGTAAGGATCACCAGCAGGATATTTTGTGTACGGTTGCTGTTGTTGTTGTTGTTTTTGAAGCTGCTTCTGTAATTCTTGTTGCTGAAAGTAATCTTATTGAATTTTCTTCACTTTCAATTGCAGTAAGTAATCTTCCTGAAATTTCTTTTGTTGAATAAGTAATTCTCTTCGCTCGAATTGTTGTTGCTGTTGTTCCTGCAAATTATATTCGAGCAATTGTTGTTGCAGGAATTGGAGTTCCAGTTCTCGTAGATTTTGCTGTACATTATTATTGTATTGGTTTTTTGATGATGATTGTCTAGTAGCACCATCTTGTTGACCTCTGCCACTGCGTCTAGTTGTTGTGATGTTGCTGTAATTCGTGGCTGCCATTAAAGAGATTGTGAAGGAATGTGTCGAGAGGAATGAAAGGAGGGAGTATTTATAGGAAACAGTAAGGGTTTTATCCGGACTGGATTGGAAGGTCCGAGGAAAATCCGAATAGAAGGTCGGTTTAGGGACTGAGTCTGGGTCTGTCGTATGAGAGAGGCACAAAACAGACTTAATAAGCTGGATTCTATAGGAGTCAATAAGCCCAAACAGAATACACAAACGTAATCAAGGAAGATAATATTACAGATCGAAATTGGCTCGGATATTTTTCAAGGTAAATTGCTTAGATGATTAATGTATGACCTAGATGATTCTCAAATATGTCATGCTATCCAAAATCTGCAGCATGACCGGAAATGACTCTTTTACAAACGAAAACTAAATTGATTTTCTCATTATTTAGATCCAAATAAAAACTATAATAACATATGCATGCTTCGAAAATAAAATTAAAAAAATGCATGATCAAGCGACTTTGTGCATATTAAATACCTTGGCTCAATCCAGCATCTCCTAGTACAAGAATAGATGATCCTAACGATAAAAATGTGAGAAAGAATATAGATTAGGTAGACAATCGATGACGCACCCCCTTTTTTTTTTTTTTTTTTTTTTTTTTTTTTTTTTTTGAAATGGAACTATACTTTGATCTATCGAGAAAAATTGTATATATAGTCGAATGTGGGGATTTTTATTTTATTATTTTTTTCTGATCGGAAGAGAAAAAATAGATGAATAGAAAAAGAATGTACAAAGTACTACCTGTAGTATAAAAAAAAATACAAGAATTATTAGACATAAACAAGACACCAGTTGCGAACTGCATGGAAGAAATTTAAGTGAACTTTGTTGCCAAAACTGGCAGCCCAAGTTAACACTAAAGTTTTTACGTCTGTACATAGATCTTCATCAGTCTTGAAGCTATAATTGTCTTCAAAGGTGCAACAATTCCTTTGAAGATAACACCCAAACAATTGCTGCTGGTATAATATCCCAAACTACTTTACCTCTTCAAGATAGATGATTGTTTGGCCAAGACCTTGCGAAACTAATCATTGATTCTGGGAAAACCCATGCCCAATTCTCATTAGGTATGATAGAAGACCAAACCATGTGGCCCATTTTCCAGTAAAGGAAGATGGGATCCTGAGACTCAGGAAAATCACCACATAAATGCAGGAGCTATAAATATCCATCCCCTTGTTTAGCATCATATCCTGATAATTTGGCTTTTCATAGACAGCACACCATAACTAGAAATTAACTTTAGGTGGAATACTAGGAACCCAGACAAATTTATGAGGAAAGTTATCAATGCCATCATCACATATCATCTTAGCAAACAAAGATTTAACTAAAAAAGTGCCCTCTGTGCTTAAAGGCCATCTTCTGGTATCAGGTAGAGTATCCAGAGCATAAGGGTGAGAGCAAATGAGAAGTAAAAGAACATCTAGATAATTAGTATCAAACCTCCAAGACTCATCTGTTGTGATGTGTTCTGCGATACTAGCATTGTTTAACCTGACAATCTTGGATAAATTATTGAAAGAATCCTTGAAACATGACCCCCCCCCCAACATTTCCATTTGTCATGCCAAAAGGAAATCATAGTACGTGAATGGATGCGGAGAGAATAGTTTGTTGTGCCCAGAGTGCTACATTCAACTATAGTTCTCCAACATTAGACCCCATGAGGAGTTTTGACAGTAGTAGGAGTCCAATAGGATAAGTTAGTGCCATATATGTTTGTACCAAAGATGAGATTTTTCAACACCAAATCTCTAACACCATTTTTCCAGCAAAGCTTGATTCATCAATCTTAGATTTAGAACTCCAAGAGCTCCTCTCTTTTTAGTGGCCATCACCATCTTCCAATTAATCAAATGAGAACATTTGTTACCTGGGTTATTATGTTCCTAGAAAAAGTTTCTCATTTTGTTTTCTAAAATATTAATAATGGAAATAGGAGCTTTGAAGAGAGAAAATTAATACATTAGGAGAGAGCTTAGAATGTGTTTTAGGAGAGCCATCTTACCACCCAAAATGAAAGTATTGCATCAAACCTTTCAAGAATAGAGTTCCAGATGGTTTGGTTGTTAGGTTTGACAATGTGTCAATCTTGCATCCAAAGTCCTCAGCCCACCCATTTAGCTATGGTACATCTCCAATCTCACTTAATATTGTTTTAGAGGTGTTTACCTTAAGGTCTGCAATGAATTCAAAAGCAGTGAAGAATAGAGAACAAATTTGTAAGTTCTTCTTTCTTATGATCCGCAAACAGTATGGTATCATCAGCATAAAACAAATGATTCACCACAGACCATCTTCCACCACTGAGAATTCATTTAACATTTTTAGATTTGCAGCCCTTTCTAAGTATCTTGAAAATCCTTTCATAGCAATGTTGAAAAGAAAAGGAGATATTGGATGAAAAGACGAGGGTACCCAAATACACCACAATCTTTTATTTATCCACCTATAAGTCCTCTTACCGTAAGTGATCGTCCATAAACAAAGTCGAGACAATGCAACAAATCGGTATTCACACTTTGTGTGATTGTTTATGGATACGAGATCGAGACAATACGACAACCAAAGTGTGATACTTGATAATAGGTTCGAACTTAACCAAACTTTATAGGATCACTATCAAGTATATATGGAGTTAGCATTTGTGTATTTTACTTTTAATTATAATAAAACAATTATAATTGCGGAAATAGAAAAGTAAAAGACACAACAAGATTTTGTTAACGAGGAAACTGCAAATGCAGAAAAACCCCGGGACCTAGTCCAGAATTGAATACTCTCAGAATTAAGCCGCTATACAAAATCTAAACCAACTTCGTATAGTTGAGACCAAGCAACTACCCCTAGTTCACTTAGTTTCTTCAGTATCCCTGCGCTTCCGACTTCGATGAGTACACTCACTGGAATAATTCCTTTGGATCGTATTCCAAACAGTAAGGAATAACAAATTTGTTTGGTAACAACTCTTTCGATTCTTTCAAGATAAAGATATCTCAAGTCTTACGCAAAGGCTCTTCCGTTTAATCTAATAAGCTTCTTTGCCTGGTTAGATCAATCTAACCAATAACTATAAAAGTAGTCAAGTTTAGATTCACAATCAATTGATATAGATTCCAACAAGAAACTACAAAGTGATGCAGATCTCACACAACTAATCAATCGAATAAATCCTATTCTATTTGGATCCCAGCCGATCAAGGTTTGTGCACATCCAAAGATATGAGAACCAAATAAGAAATCTTCTTTGTCTTCAAATCTTTTTTAATCTTCAGTAAACACCTGCACAACACCACTTGAATCTCTTGTGATAAATCACACACAGAACTGAGTCTGTTAATGAGGCAACGTATATGCATCTAACTATGTTATAAGTTTACTTAATATTGTACTCTTTTTCTTTAGTTCGGGTTTTGTCCCTCTTGGTTAGCCTAACGAAGTTTTAACGAGACGATTAACTTAGACTCGTTGATCTTTGAAGATCGTATTACATTTGATGAACTACATGTAAAGTACAAGACAACATGTGAAGAATTGTACCAAGGTTTTATTCCACTGGGTTTTTCCTTGTCAAAGTTTTAATGAGGCAATTGATTTCGGCACAAGTCATCAAGGAGAGAATGACATTTGAAGAACTACATTCAAAGCACTATATGCAAAGCACTATGTATAAAGCTTTGTTGTTGAACCGCACAAGGAGGAGTGTTACAGGGCCTACGGCCCATGGATGTGCTGTCCACATAGTTACCTAGAGTTTACCTTTACATGTATATAAAGGATATTGTATCCATGTAACCATATTATCCTGATCAATAGAAACCTCTCTTTGTCTATTTACTTTCTCCATATTTTCCACTGCAACAAGACAAATATTTTCCATTAAAGAACACCCTGAATCCGTATTTTAACCTTATATAGTCACTGATAATTACCCCAAATCGGATGTTGACGATTGAGTTTCCTACTTCGATGGTTTGAATAGAAAGAAACATAATATATGGGAAGAAGAAACCATCTGATTTCATTACGGGTATCCAATTACACGGATTCCAATAAAAAGATCTCTATCGTCTTTTTGTTAACATCCAACGGATGATACTAGCCTGTCAAATCTTGTCAAAATGGAGCTTGCCAGCGGATCACTCCTCAAATTTAAAATGAAGGAAAGAAAAGATATTAGGTAATACATATAGTCTTCATACAATAAATTTTGAAATTTATTGCACGAAGTCTTGGAAAATACCTGTATTTTTGTTACAAGGCTTATATTTATTGAATTTATAGATACTGAAGACAATGATTTATAATTACTACGAGTAAATCCAAAATGTTGCACTTGGATGGAAATTACCAAATGAAAACTCAAACAAAACCAAAATCGAAGACGCTCAAAGATTAATGGGTAAAAAGGGAGTTTTGAAGATTAAGCTCAGCCCTCACTGCCGAAAGACAAGATCATCTCTTCTTCATCCCTTGGCTCGAAGAGACGAATTCCGTGGCAAAGCTCAACTCTCACGTGAGAGACTCAAAAGTTGGTATTTATAGCCATGTTTTTAACATACATCCTTGCAGGATTGGGACTGAACTCCCGAGACCCGCTTCACTAGACGGATTCACTTTCCATATTTCATCGCTTTCTTGTCTCATGGGAAATGTAGATGGCGATGATCACATCTTTCCGTCTTGCAATAAGATATGTTGGTCGTGAAGATGTGATTCCAAGCACATCCTCGCGAGATAATACTATTCAAGAAGGAGTCTCATGAAACGTCCCTGGTTGACTCATGAGCATGAGCATCCATGATTTTGGGATATGTCCCCGCGATACACGCAGGTTGTGAAGATATGATTCCAAGCACATCCCTATGAGATACTACTGGTCACAAAGGCTCTAAAGACTCATGAAACGTCCATGGTTGACTCATAAGAATGAGCGAAGACATCCTATTCCTGTAAGCATTACTCGCCCCTATATGAGATTGGAGGCTAAACTTAAAATATCCCTGCGAGATGCAAATCTAGGCCACGACTCTTTTCTTACCTGGGAAACATTAGTGATTTCGAGCACATCCCTACGAGATATCGATTGGTCATTATGACACATAATTCCAACGCGATTATGATTGACTCTCAGCACATGGTGGTGAAAGATATGTGATCCATAGTCTCGTTGAGACATTATTAAGCATCCAAGCCTCACTTTCGGTCTTGAAAACGTCCTTGTTGACTCTGAACAGACCTAATCTCATGAACTAAAATCCTCAGCAGGTGTCATGATAATCTGAGCTTAACCATCTAATCTTAAGAGTCCTTTACAAACACAAGACTCAGTCACAAGCCTCACATTTAGGCACATGCCTATTTTTCAGCTTCTCAATATACGCTCACGGCTAGTAAATTGATTCTGATTCTCATAATTTTTCTAAAAACGTGATAAACGTCCCCATGATCTGTATGCTCATCAGAGGACCTATCAGCAAGAATTCTTTTTCTAAATAACTTATGTGACTAGTCATGAGGAGATGGAGCCCATTCCATCTATGCACACGATTTCTGAAGCATTCCTTACCTTTCACGTGACTTATCCTAATTATGCTCACAAGTCAGCGAATATTCTTATCTCTTGACCAATCTCGGTCATATACCTATCACCGTAAACACATCATCACAAAGGATGACTTAGTCACACACAAATGTGAGGAATATCAATTAGGATTTTGATCTGCTTGTCTATGACACAATGACAAATACCCGACTTATTTCTCACCGCAAAACAAAGTAAAGGTAGTGGAATAATGTGATAAAATCAACATAGTTTATCCTAATTTATTCCTAAAAAGACAGGAAAAGTTTTCTGCACGGCAAGTTACTGGCCTGAGGTTAGAGAATTCAGCTGTAATATTGGTCATATATTTAACCAATTTATAACACAACTTTTCTCATAACCTTTGAGAGTAATTCTTTATTCTCCGATCTCTCTCTTTATCTTTACTTCCCTCCTAAAGACAAGCCTAATCTCTCTTGTGACTGAAGCAACCCTTGTACGAGCATTTCTCTTGGTGTAAGCGAGGACTGTTCGTTCTCAGCCTTTTCATAACTCACTTTCAAAAACCTCAGAACCCACTTTTAGCCTCTCACCGATTTTAGGTAACAACAATAGGAATCGAGTTTTTTTTCTTCCAAATTCAACCATTCCTGAAAACCAAGAACAATATAACAGGAACAGGCTAAATAGTCAAACTTATTTTGTCTGAAACAAGAACAAACTACACATAACTGCGACCTGCACAAGTGTGGCAACTCACAGGGTTTTGTATCTAAAAGTATCTTTCTTAATTAAATAATCTGAAATACCAGGAGTTGCTTGGATCAGTCAGAATCGCATTGAAAAGGTCTAACTCGGTCTGATCTGCACCTGTATAGGTGTTTTGGTCGATGTTAATTCTGTTGATGTCTTGTTCTTTGTGGTTGGTGTCTGTTGTTGGCGTCTGCTACTATTGCTTCTACTGTTGTTGAGATCTTAAAAATTAATTAATTTAGAAAATTTTATAGGTATTAAGACGGTAAGGATTTATAGATTCGATCCAATAAATAGGAGCAGCATCATGTATGGACATATCAAGGTAGTTGTTCTGAGTTGTCAATTATATTTCAAAACTCACGTTTACAACAAAAGAAGTCATGCATCATGTATGGACATATCAAGGTAGTTGTTCTGAGTTGTCAATTATATTTCAAAACTCACGTTTACAACAAAAGAAGTCATAGAGGTTTTTTTTTTTTTTTTTTTGAATGCTCATATTAAATTGTGGTAAATACTAATCATATTATTTGTCTGAGGAGATTAACAAAATTGGTTCCGTGGAGTTTTTTTTGCATTAAAATGCAGGCCAATAATGTGGCTCATTCCTTAGCAGCAAACACTATTTTCAATGATTCGTCTAGTGCTTGGTTTGATTCTCCTTCTTGTATTCTCATTTCATTAGGATCGAGGTTTCTTTTCCCAGTGAGTTTTGGTATACGGTTCTCCGCCTTCGGGAAAAAAGAAACAGATAACTGTCACTTAATTGCCCTATTCTGCTCTATGCCACAAAAGTTAATAATTTGGTTGCATCCTTATTTACCTCATATAAGTAAAATCTACAGCTTCAACAAAAATGTAAAAATTTTATATTAACCAAAAATTCAGGTGATTAGCCTAAGCCTTGGAGCGTGAAATACACCACCCAACATCACAACCCCGGTCATTTATTATATATTTTGTTTGTGCGTGTACACGACGGAGAAAGGCAGTTCAAAAATAATCAGTAGCATCCATTTTTAATTTTGGTCCTCGACCGTTTTTATACACGGGACGATTTTTCTAAATAAATAGTAGTGTCTTAAAGGGAGGGCCGGCCAAGGTCAAGTTTCGTCAAACTGGTACCCCCTTAAAGAATTTCCCATGCATGCATTCTCTTGCGGCGGCCATATTTCTAAAATGACCTCCTTCCAAAATTCAGTTCCTAATCCATGTCCAACTAGCTAGAACTTCCAGTATTACTCCTATAAATATCGCATTCTATACTCGTTTTTATCAATTCCAAAAAATAAATAAAAAATCATCCATTCTCTGTCTCTAAACTCTCTTTCTCTCTCTGTAGCAGTTGACAGCAATGGGGGGTTTCCGTCTTGGTGATTTAGTCGAAGTAAGCAGTAAAGAAGAAGGATTCTTGGGTTCGTATTTCGAAGCAAGAATAATCAAGCAAACGGAAAAAGATGAGTTTTTAGTTGAATACACAAAACTATACGAAGAAGATAATAACAAGTGTTTGCTAAGAGAAGTTGTACCTCGCAGTTAAATCAGACACATGCCTCCGAACTTCAAAGCATCATATTTCAATGTTAGTGATCCAGTTGATGTTTTCCGCAAGGATGGGTGGTGGTATGGGATAATTACGGGTAGAGATCCTATTCGAAGTAAGCGTACCGGGGAAGATCGTTCTATATATTCTGTATACTTTCCTTTGTCTGGAGAAGAAATCGAGTACCGCAAGTGGGAATTGAGAGCTCATCTAGAACGGGTTAACGGCAATTGGATTGCTTCTCGTGTTTGCAGAAGTAGTTATGGATCAGGATCAGGAGGATTTGTTAAGAAAAGTTCTTCCGGTGGTGTTTTAGTTTGAAGCTCTTTTTAATTAGAAGAAACTTTTTATAGTTGTAGCTTTTTCATTGTACTGCAATGTTTATTTGTAATTCATGTTGAATAAAAGATTGTTCGAGAATCATTTATATCAATCAGTAAAAATTGAATTGTAGTTGTGGTTCGTATATGACCGTAATTTGTTCAAGAAAGTTTAATCCCGAAGCATGCGTAATCTATTATACAGGTACATTTAAGTTTAGGCTCAAACCCACAGTATCATGGCAAACCTCACAGTGCAGTATTCTACAACCAGTTGGAGTGGCCGAATATGTGAAGTCCACGAAGTCTTGATTTACCAGAAACAGAGTTTTTTTCTTGAACAAATTACGGTCATATACGACCCACAACTACTATTCAGTTCATACTTCACATTTGATTATTAATGCCAAATACTAGTTTTTTCTGGTTGGTGGTGCATAGCCTTGTGCAATAGTGGGTTTATGAGAAACAGAGTTTTTTTTTTCTTAGTACGGTGGGATTGGGTAGTTGCGGCGACTGGAATTTTCACCTTAGTGACTACCTTAGTTCATATCTTGGAACTCAGTCTTGTGTTTTAAATAGCAAACCTGAAGAGTACAAGCACATTCTTAAAGGCATTGTCAAAGATTACAACAGTTTTGGATCTTCTAAAACAGAAAAAGAGCAAGCAAAAATCTTCTCTTCTGGCCGGTGTCTCAGGCAATGAAGAATTAGGCAGGGGAAAGAGAACGCCTGCAAAGATAAATAAATAGTTGGATGTTTCTCTAGATTCAACAAGTTTGTAGGAACTGAATAGTAGTCTAGCAATGTAGTTTGATATGTATTTGTTTTTCCTTTGTGGATGGGTGGCATTTGTTGCTACTGTTCCTTCTTGTTTGGGTTGCTTTTGCTCCCCTCTTGTATGCGCTTAGGCGCCTCCTCTTTGTATGCTTCTTTTTTTCTTTGGCAATAAGATTTTACCCCTTTACTTCAAAAAAAAAAAAAAAAAAAAACATCATGCGATTCACCTGACGGCATTATTTTGCCGGCAAAGCTGAAGATTGTCTAGATATGAACAAGATACTGGTGTCAGTAATAGCTATATTACAAAAATGCTTTTCCACAAGTTCTAATCCTGACATTGCAGGATAAGACCCAAAATTTGGCAACAGTCACAGAGATCCAAATTGCTCATAATGACATTCAAGAAATCATTGAAAGTATCTTAAAAATAGTCGTAGGAAGTAATCAAATACTGAAAACTAGTACTTTTCAATTATTCACAGTAGAAATGTAGAATACATAGAAAACCCAAGATTAGAGAACAATGTCAGAGGACAAAGTTAAAACTACGAATGGCGAATCAAATTGAAAACACTCATAACTTCAAAAATTCTTGATATGAAAATACATAACATAAATTACATAGTGAAATTTTTGTCTATAACTAATAAATTGTTAATCTTGCAACTCTGTGTTCATCAACTCTTCTGACATTTCTTTTTGGATGAATTGGGCAAGATGTAAAATCCATAAGTTGCTTCTTGAAGAAAGATTTAAACCCGAAATTCACAAACAGAGGTTCACGACTATAACTGATTGATGATGATGATGATTCATTAATCTTAGGTTTTTTTCTTGACGAATACAAGAAGGATGTCAATTTTTCATATTTGTTCCGCAACATCTCTTCTTGATTATATTTCTCTGATAGAATGCGGATTTCTTCTTCAATCGCTTTATCTGCACTGTTGAGAGCTAATGTCATGTTCCAGAGATTTATTGTCATGACATTAGAATGCATCTGTTTTACAGCGTGTTCGTTTCAAGGAATTGGAGACTGGGGAATCCAATTCCTAGGGAATGCGCCCAATTCCTTGAACCGAACGGGGCAAATGAACTCTATGGAATTGGGAATTTTAATTCCTAGGAATCCAATTCCCTCCAAAATGATAGATTTCCATTGCATTGGTCCAATGATGTAATGGAATTGGATTACGGGGTAAAAACAAAGGTAACTGAATTACCTCAACCGAACATGAATTTTTTGGATTGGAATTAAATTCCTTGGAATCCAATTCCGAGAATTGGATTACCCCATAATTGAATTCCTAGGATTCTAATTCTCCCAACCGAACGGGTTGTTAGTGAAGTGGTATGGACAAGAGAAGTCCACATGTAACTCTTTGCTTGGGTAATATATTGACCAAGAAAAGAGAGATAATGTATTATCTTCAAGTGAATGAAATCAGTGAGAGTGAGAAGAACTAAAATAGTTCCCACTTCTCCATTAACAAAATCATCTCAAACCCTTCACTAGTGGAAAACAGAAGTTCCGCGACCGTCAGGACAAGTCATATATACGAGTTATACGACCAGTTTTAACCATCTCTGTTGGGGTCTCTGATAAAGCGTCTCTGTTTTGGACGACCCTTAGCCGTGGGTCTCAAAATAACGACTGATTTTAAGGGTAACAAGGTACAGACCCTTAGCCGTGGGTCTCAGATTTAAATTATAATATATAAAAAATAATATATTCAGATTTGTTGAAATGCCTGAATGGCTAAATCTGAAATAATCTGACTGCATCAAAGTCAAGTCAAGTCAAATGGAACTCAAGTCAAAGTCAAGTCAAATCATAGTCAAGTCAAATGAAACCCAAACTGAAATTCAAATTTAAACTCAAACTTGAGAATTCCACATTCATTCATTTTATCCATTGGGTTTAAAATTACACAAAAAAGATGAAATTCTGGTTCAAGACAATACATGTGCAAGCTAGCTAGCTAGTAAGTTCTAACAACAAGATGCTAAACTAATAGACAATAAGCTAAAAACAATATGTTAAACAACAAAACGATAAGCCCCACATTATAAGCTTTCCAAGTAGATTCCTAAAAAGAACATTAACCATAGAGAACACGTAAGTAGAGTTCCCTACCAATGACCTTAGGAGCCATAAGAACGCCCCTTTAATTTGAGTAAACTGACTGCTAATTATAACGGCGCAAGATTTTAGCATCGGATCATTATCATAGTTGTTGAATACTGATACCTGCAACAAAACAAAATTTAATAAGAAAAGCAACATATAAATAAAAGCTTTGGCTGCTTACAATTAAAAAGAAAAGAAACAGACACTTACGTCACTCAAAGCTCTCACTTGCTCCTGGGGGTTTTGTCTTAATTTTTCCACAAGCAAAGATCTTTGAATAGTAGACAGTGCTTTAGTGTAGCGTTGTAAAGATACCAACGAACAAAGCTACCAAGGACAAGAACCACAATCTATACTGAGAATCAGTACATTCAACGCACCATCTTTAAAGCAAAACATACAATGGATGTCATCTTTGCCTCAGTATGGTGATGGTTAACAAAATAATTATACACTGTAATTTCGACAGTTCGATCATCTGTATCTGCACCCTTCGGATTCATGGTAAATCTGCGAAGTTAAATGGTTTAGAGACATGAAATAGAAGTATGTAAGCCAAATGGGAAGTGCGCCTTAGATAGTTAACATAGAAGTAATGGATGCTTACATCTGTTGACGGCAAGGAAACTCACTAGGTCCAGTGATTTTATACTTTGAATTCGAGGGAGTAACCTTGACCCTTAGATTTTTAAGTTCGCTTAGCCTACCAACATCAAGACTTTCAATGAGATAACTTTAACAATAAAACATATGCAAATGTTTGAAGAAAAATTATGTTTACTTTGTCCCACTTAATTTGGTTTGGATGATTCACATTTTGGTTGCCCAATAAAAAATCTACTACAGGTATTTATCATGATACACAGGCCCCAAGCATTGGTTTTATACTCGACTGAAATAAACCTGGAAAAAATTATGTACCGGTAAGTACTTCTCGATTTAAATGTTGTCTCGTAACAACTAAAATTATTGAACGGCGCTAAGTTTCACAATGAGAAGCATTGGAAATTTAAAATATTCAGGTACCTTCATAGACTTCGCTTCACTAAGAGAAGCTAGTATGTACATCTCTCTCTTGGAGTCCAGTATTCTATTCTGCAGATATTTCATTACATCTCTCTTCTCTACATGATTGTTTTTCTTCTGATTCTTGTCTGCTTCCTAATGGAATAAGGATATAGCAGTCAACAATAAAATCCTGATGCAAGTTTCACCCACTTTTAACAATGGAAGCACAAACACATGAAGTATCCCCGAAATGCTTTTTATCACTCACTGTACCTATAGTAGATGAGATGGCATTCTTAACATTACATACTTCATACTGCATTTGGCACCAACCAACTAATTATATAAATAAAATGATAACATGCAGGACAATAATTCAAAAACTTGAAATAAGAACCCTACATATTGGTTTAACTTTACAGTTATTCACCCTCAAGACTAAAGCTACCAAGCAAACGCTGAGATTTTTTTCACACTAGAACTCTAAACAGTCAAGAGATTATAGTATATTCAGTTCAATACCACAGTTCACTACCACAAGTTGTATAGAATCCATAGAATATATATGCATAAAAAGATAAAACACTAAGAAATGATGATACAGCAACCAAGTATACGATCTATAAGAAATTTACCTAAACAATGATAGCCAGTCCCAGTTTTAAGACAGAGATTACATTGAAGAAGCAGACGAGCAACTCTCTTCCTTGGAAGAAATCCAAGAGGGAACCGTGTCTGGGGTGCTCAGTTTTTCCTTCAACTGCACAACAAACAATGTGTCCCAGTTTAACAGATTTACACTGAAAGAGGATTAAGTACATAAACAGACTGCGATAGAACCTTGACTATGTTGAAGATCAAGGAAACATCCGACTCAAGGAAGATCAATCAAGAAGGTGTCGTCATACTTACAGCTTCCTTTGTCCATGTCTTGCATATATTTCCTACGAACAGTGTGTCACTGTCCTGACTTGGAGCAACACCAAATTGCTTCCCATTAATATGAAAGAAAATTCCCTAGTCAGAGTTAGATGAATCTAAAAGAAACTCTCAATTAAAAAACCCCAGATTGCAAATGCTTGGGCTATTGATTACAGAACAGTTGAATAAACTAACAAATTCACCTGGAAACTAATAAATGCAGGATTCAGCATACACAAATAAATATTCCAGCATATGTGCATACTAGATAAATCATTATACCTCAAGTTTCATTCAGAATAGAAAACAGCATTACAAGATGAGCTACATGAAAATTTATGTCCAAAATGAGCTACAGGACAAATTAGTTTTAAGAGGAATGTTCTTCATTCTTTGAGCATAAGAGCTACAGCCATAGACAAACAATGGTCAAAAGTGGTTATAGGAAATAGGAAATCAGAAGTAGCTACATAATTGTTTCAATAAATTAAGATCATCTCTTTTACAAATTCTAAATTCAACATCCATAATCCTAAGTTGTCATTCATAAGTAACTGTTATGTATTGGGTATTTAAGATAGAAACCCATATCATAAACTAGATTCTTCTTTCTTCAGTCTGCCTATCTCAACATATTTCATGATGTTCAATTCTAATGTTGCGGGCTAAATCAGCACTTGCAATAGTTTTCACCAGCTATTTAGAAAGTTTGCTAAAACAATTAGAGATTAAAAACAACATGGCAAGTGTATTCAACATTGAAAAGTTGGATCAATAGCTGGTCCTGTGTAATAGAAAACAACATTACCAGATGAATTACAAGACAAGTTATGTCTAAATGAGCTACAGTAATTGAGAATAATTTTTGAAAAAATTCGAAAAATTATGCAGTGAGCCTATTACCTGGTCAAGTTAAGTTATGATGTAAAAGATTATAAGTGAGCTCATTTATTAGTATCGAACTTCACATGTCACAGATCAAAAATAACTTGTATGCTTTCGCTCACAAGCAGCATACCAGATTAAGGTCTTAGTAATTCAAATTCAGATGTGGGTATAACTAACGTAAAATGCTTATCTTTCAAGTAAGCCACATGTATACCGTAGTTTAATCTCAGCTCTTTCGTTGTGGATTATACCCAGGCGAGCAGCACAAGCATTTCCATAATTTTTGGTAACTTAGTCATACTAAAAGCCACTGCAAGTGTTGATCTACGACAATTTTTAAATATTACCAAGGTCAGGACATCATAGTATACTCAACAACTAACGAATTTGCGATCTTGAATGGTAAAATATCATATCGTTCCGAGTTCGAAATAAAACTTAACCAAGTTTCAAAACAATAACAAGGAAAAGAAGTTAATGTCATCTAAGTTAGCCAGTAACTGAACTTATTCAACCACCATGATTACTCAAATAAAAAAAGAAGGGGAAAAGATTCAAAGTAAAGGGACATCTCAAAAGATCCAAAACTTCAAGAACAACAGTTGGGTTATTTCTTACATCGTAGTTGTTGAAGCTATGTACTGTTCATCAAAAAATAACTTCTCAACCGCCACCAAAACTGAAACAACATCAACTTATGATATTATAAAATCCCCTTAACCCCAAATTGAAGAAACAAAAATAAACAGAACTGAAGCAGTGTAACTGACCAACTTCTGCTTCATCACAACCACCACCATCGTCATCAGGGAACATAATAGGAACCAATTGAAGTAAACTTCAATCCTAATCAAGCAAAATAACACTTCAATCCAAACTATTACCAGAAAATCAAGACCTTGAAAATTCACCCTAACCCTAATAATAAAAATTAAATTTTTGTAATTGAAAATGATGTATAAAATTGAGTCATAGATGATTACCCCAATGAATCGTAAGAAGGATTTTATCACTAAAATCGATTATTTGTTTCAGGGTATTGACTTCTATTTCACCTTACGGATCTGGATCCAGTGTAGAAGAAGAAGATGATGGAGGTCGATCGAGAGAAAATTAAGGTTGACACTTACAGAGAGAGAAAAAAGAAGAGCTGGAGATGGAGAGGAGTTCTGCTGTGAGCTGTATGAGAGAATAAAGATAATGGAAGATAAAGAGATTGAGATGAGTACAGACAGATGCATCAATAATAACGAAGACTCTACTTCCAGATCAATCCGTCCATTCATATAGATCAATGGCTCACATCTCAAACGTTTCTCAGCCGTTCATCTAACTACAGATACATCACTAATCATGGGTAGCGGAATGGGTCCCTGAATGAGGATAAAATAGTAAATATTCAGAGAAGGTTTTTAAGGGATTCCAATTTTTTTATATATGAGAGACCGCTCTTTGTGGTTAACGGTCCGACTACCGTCAATGAGGGTCTCTAATGTGGGTGGTAAAACACCCATTTTCCACTAGTGCTTGTTTTTAATCACCCAAACCTACCAACAATTGGTATCAGAGCCAAGATCAATTGAATCTATTCTTGGTAGTAGGAAAAAATCAATCAACACCCAAACAATCAAAAACTCAGCAACCAAAGAAAAGTTTTAAGTCTAAATCTAAAAAAAGATAAAACCCTGTTAGAGCATAGCTCGGTTGAACCCACCAAGCGTTGGTATGTCAAGTTTGGTTGTCATATTTTAGTGAACCAAAACTCATTTAAAGATTCGCTTGATTATTTACTAGAGTCAACTTCGTATAGGTTAGGTTGAAAGTATTAGCATATGAGACATTACAAGTATTACGTGAAGACTTGAAGAATGTGAAGAAGTGAGGAGCTACAACGACGACATCATCCTTCAACTTGAGGTTAGTAATATTTGACTTGAATTGTTTCATTCCCTAACGTATCTTTCAAGTCGTGCATATTGAAAACATAACTGCGAAGCTGTGAATGATTATACTCTAGTTAGACATAGTATTAAAGAATACAATACGAAGTATAACGCTTATCTTTTGAACTTCGTATATAAGACATCGACATAATTTTATGAATGCTATTGTGATTATGTATGGGTATGGTTGAAGATTTCGTCCTAGGAAACAATGTTTTACATCCGTTTAAAGGAAGTAAATTCATGAACTTGTTTTATGAATCGAAAGGGAAATCGCTAGGCTTATTGGTATTGTTATTCATTGCAAATCTTTTGAATTACCAATATGTGTGTTTAGTATAACTGCTCATAACTTGTTTATGTATCTTGGTAAAACTATTCACAAGGCCTGACTTTTGTATTGGTATGACTTTTATTAGTGAAACCGATCTTAAGTAATCACCTGAGATGGTATGATCGATTTGTTGTAATTGGTATGACCAACTATAGACATTGGGAAACCGATCCTAGTAAGAGGTGAAACCGATCACAAGAAAAGGGCAATCAATCCTTGTAAGAGGTGCAACACGTTTTTAGTTATTGGGAACCGATCCTATGAACATGTGCAACAAATACAAGTTAGATACCATATATATGTGGGAACCGATCCTAGTACCTAGTCAACCAAGTTTTGGTAACTAGCGTGACTGATTAAAGTACCCACATGGAGGTAGAACCGAAACTTGTTTTGGTAGAACCGTGAAACCCATGATTGGTGATTTGATAGGGTAATCAATCACATAGTTCTTGGAAGTCAGATGAACAAATTCTAAACTTGTTTGGAAGTGTGGCAAATCGGTTCCAAGATGGTAAATATGAAAAAGGATTTACCAAGTAAAGATGTCGACATACTTTGAACACGTGCAATAATTCTTACGTTTTATTGTTCAAAGATATTCCTTAATAGCTAAAGGAGAATCCCGGATCGAAATAAATTGAGAATCTTTTAATTAAGGTTTTTAGTTTTATATGCTTTTAATTTCCAGCAATTAAAATGCATATCTTTAGAAAATAAAAATTGTTAATGTGCATTTACTAATTGGAGATTTTCTAATGAGATTTCGGTCGATATTTGGACAAAGCATTTCCAGGAATTATGGAAACCGAATTTGGTAATGTATTGCATATCTTGAGAATATTTTCGGTTTTTGAAATTTCTTGGTGTCCAAACTTCCTTGGTCTATAAATACTGAAGTTTGCATTTCAAGCAAACTAATCCTCAGATCCAACAAAACTACCTAGTTATGTTGTTACTGGTGGAGCCGTCTATTCAGAGAGGAAAGTAACCTAATTAGGCGAAATCTATTACGGCCGCTCGGTTTAAAGACTTCTTTGGAATTGAGAAGCTCTATTAGTACCGTTGGTGGGAAACTAGATAATTGCGGTTTATTATTAGTTTTCGATTGATTTGATTGACTAACGGTTGTTGAACTTTGATTGCACCTAGTTTGTTTATGTTTGAGAATCTTCTCTTCTGATATAAGATTCACACAAACTATATCGAAGTTTCAATGGGGATATTTAGACTGTTTGTAGTTCTAAAGACGTCTTGTGATAATCGATTGTTAACAGACTCCGTTCTGTGTGTGATTGATCACAAGAGATTCAAGTTGATTGTGTGCAGGTGTTTATTGAAGAACTAAGAAGATTTGAAGACAAAGAATATTTTAGGGTTCATAATATTTGGTGTGCACAATACTTGTTTCGGCTGGAAAAGGATCAAACTATAATCGGTTTATCTTGGTGATAGATTTGATTGATTAGTTGAGTAGATCGGCATCAATACAATTCTTTGTGATTCAAAGTATTGATTGCAAAATCTTGACAATTACTTTGGTAGTTGTTATTAGATAGATCTAAGGACCTGACAAAAGAGTTTATTGGGATAAACGGAAGAGCCTTTTGTCAAACTCATATCACTTGATTGAAAAGAGTAGTTACCGAACAGATTTGTTGTTCCTTCACTGTTTTGAATACGAACCAAAGGAATTGTTCCAAGTGCGTGACTTATTGCAAGTTGGAGGCGCAGGGATACAGACGGAACTAGGTGAACTATAGGTTTAGTTGCTTGGTCTCAACTATATGAAGTTGGTTTAGATTTTTTATAGCGGCTTAATCCTGAGAGTATTCAATTCTGGACTAGGTCCCGGGGTTTTTCTGTATTTGCGGTTTCCTCGTTAACAAAATCTTGCTGTGTCTTTTACTTTTCTATTTCCGCAATTATAATTGTTTTATTATAATTAGAAGTAAAATACACAAACGTTAATTCCTATTTACTTGATAGCAATCCTATTGTGTTTGGTTAAGTCCGAACCTTTTATCAAGTAAACATACAAGTTATCTTGTTGTCGTATTATCTCGATCTCGTATCCATAGACGATCACACGAAGTGTGAACTGATTAGTTGTATTTTCTCGACTCAGTCCATAGACAAGCACTTTCGGAGAAAGGACTTATAAGTGGAAAAGTTTTAGATTGAGGTATATTTGGGTACCCTCGTCTTTTCAAACCCAATTTCTTCATCAATTTTCATTCAAATCAGTGGCAAGTTTTAGCAACTCAAATCTTTACATTCAACAACCCTCAATACCACTTTTTCATGGGGAAAATTATGATTTTTGGGCCATCAAAATGAAGACCTTGTTCATGTCACAAGATGTGTGGGAGATTGTACAAAATGGGTATGATGAAATTGAAGATACATCAACTCTAGATCAACCCCAAAAGGATTTACTTAAGGAGAGTATGAAGAAGAATGCTAAAGCATCCATGTACATTCAACAAGGAGTTGGAGACACTATTTTACCAAGAGTAATTCATTTTCCTAAAGCTAAAGAAGCTTGGGATATTCTTCAAAACGAGTATGGTGGAAACAAGTAGGTAAGAGAGTTGAAACTTCAATCATATAGAAGAGGTTTTGAAAATCTACATATGAAAGATAATGAAACATTGAATGAGTTTTCTTCTAGAGTTGTTGAAATTGTTAATCAAATATTGATGTGTGGTGAAAAGCTAGAACAAAAAAAAAATTGTGAGAAGATTTTAAATTGCTTACCGGAAAAATTTGAACCCATTGTGACCGTTTTGGAAGCAACAAAAGATCTCTCTACATTGGAGTCACAAGAGTTATGGGCTCAATTGAAGGTCTATGAGGAAAGGGTGTCTCGACACGCCGAGAAGTCGATTGATAGTGCTTTTCAATCAAAAATGAATTTGGACTGAAAAAATTCATCAATGAAGAAGAATGAGTACAAGGGTAATGCTTCATCTAACTTTAAAGGAAAGGGAAAATGGAAGAAAGGAGGAGCAAACTCCAACAACTACACAAAGAGTGATTCTTCACAAGCACCAAGATGCAATTTTTGCAACAAGAATGGTCATTTGGAGAAGAATTGTTGGAACAAAAGAAAACCCCAATGTCATCATTGAAAGAAGTATGGAAATTTGGAGAAGGATTGTAGGTACAAAGGTGAAGAAAAAGCCGGTAGAGCCAAAGAGAAAGAAGAAAAACAAAATTTGTTTTATGCTTGTCAAAGTGCTATGGAGACTTCCAAAAGTGAAGTGTGGTTTGTGGATAGTGGTTGTACAACTCATATGTCCGGTGAGAAAATCTTGTTTGTAGATATGATTCAAGCTCACGGAAGAGGTACAATTTGCCTGCAAACTATCAATGGAGAAAAATACATTAGAGATGTGTTATATGTTCCGAACTTGGCACAAAATTTGCTTAGTGTTGGGAAACTTGTGGAGCTTGGGTACGCGGTTCATTTTTAAGATGGATATTGCACCATTTATGACCAGAAACACAAAGACAAGAGGAAAGTGATGAAGAGTATCAAGATGGAGAAGAATAGAAGCTTTCCAATTGTATTTGAAAAGGAGGAGAATGTTGCATTGAGGATGGAAACCATTGATGAAACATGGTTATGGCATAAAAGACTTGGGCATTTGAATTTCAATAGTCTCAAGGTGCTTTCCAACAAAAACATGGTGCAAGGACTTCCACAACATATCAACCACAAATATGGAGTGTGTGAAGGTTGTGCACTTGGGAAGTAACATCGCCAAGCATTCCCAAAAGGTGTAGCATAAAGAGCAAAATAACTTCTATGATGTGTGTGGACCAATAAAGACACCAAATCATGGAGGTAATAGATACTTTATCTTGTTCATTGATGATTTTAGTCGTATGACTTGGGTATACTTCATCAGTAGCATCTTCAAGAAGTTCAAGAGCCTTGTTGAAAAGCAAAGTGGTCACTACATCAAAGTTTTAAGAAGTGATAGAGGCAAAGAGTAAAACAACAAAGAGTTTGATAAATTTTGTGAAGATGAAGGCTTGGAAAGGCAACTAACCGTGGGTTATACTCCTCAAAAATATAGTGTTTATGAGAGAAAGAACCAAACCGTGATGGAGATGCCGAAGTCCATGCTTCATGAGAAGGATGAGACTTACTATAGAGGTCTTATTGGAAACTTGTTGTATCTTACACACACAAGACCCAATATCATTTTTGCTTCAAGTATGCTTTCTAGGTTCATGAGTTCACCTAGTCATCTACATCTTGGCGTGGCAAAGAGGTTGTTGAGGTACATACAAGGAACAATGAATTTTGGAATCATGTATTCAATAAATTTGGATGTCAAATTAGTTGGCTATTGTGATAGCGACTTGGGAGGATGTATTGATGACATGAAGAGTAAATCAGGGTATGCTTTTTCTCTTGGTTCAGGTATATTTACATGGGCATCGAGGAAGCAAGAAATCGTAGCTCAATCCACGGCGGAATCGTAGTACATTTCGGCATCAATAGCTACATCTCATGTTGTATGGCTAAGAAGAATCATGGAAGATATTCAAGTGAAGCAAAAAGAAAGCACCGTAATTTTTTGTGACAACAAATCAGCAACTGCTATGTCGAAAAATTCGGTGGAGCATTGTAGAGCAAGGCACATTAAACTCAAGTACCATTTTATTCGATAAGCGGTTGAAGATGGTGAGATAGAACTCAAGTATTGCAAGACGGAAGACCAATTGACGGACATATTCACCAAGGAACTTCCCAAAGGTAAATTTCAAAATTTCGATGAGCTACTAGGAGTTGGAGAACATCACATTAAGGAGGAGATTGTTGAGAGTTAATGTCATGTTCCATAGATTTCTTCTCATGACATTAGAATGCATCTGTTTTAGTGAAGTTGTATGGACAAGAGAAGTCCACATGTAACTCTTTTCTTGGGTCATATATTGACCAAGGAAAGAGAGATAATGTATTTGAAATCAGTGAGAGTGGTAAGAACTAAAATAGTTCCCACTTCTCCATTAACAAAATCATCTCAAACCCTTGTTTTTAATCACCCAAACCTACCAACATACCCTTTTTCCCAATTCAATGATCGATATTTCCAATCATATGTATAGTAAGGATCACCAACAGGAAATTTGGCATACAACTGCTCTTGCTTTTTATGCAGTAGTTGTTGTGTTTTGAAGCTGCTTCTGTAATTCCAATTGCAGTAAGTAATCTTCTTGAAGTTGCTTTTTTTTGAATAAGTAATTCTTGTTGCTGTTGCTGCAAATTAAAGTCTAGCAATTGTTGTTGCAAGAAGTGGTCTTCTAGTTCTTGTAGATATTGTTGTGACTGTATTGGTTTGTTGATGATGATAATCGTCTTACAGATTCATCAATACTTGCGATGCACAAACAAGTAGGTACATGTTGGCTTTTGCTACTGCGTCTAGTTGTGGTGATGTTGCTGTAATTCATGGATGCCATTAAAGAAATTTTGAGATTTTGGAGAAGAAATAAAATATATAAGAGGAATGTGTAGAGGAATGAAATGGGGGAGTATTTATATGAAACAATGTATCCAAAATTCTGGAATAGGTTTTTTTTTTATTTGGGCTTGACTGGACGATCCGGGGAAGTCCGAAATTAGAAGGTCGGTTTAGAATTATAATAGGAAATCTTAATCTTGTAGGCAATGGTGAAGCTTTCTTCATGAAAATACATTTATCATACATAGAATATTTGGACGACGTTCAAAAGACTTTCATGGGGTAGATGGAATATGACACGATTTTCTCTGCAAACCTTATTGAGGAATGCATAAATGTAATCGGTCGATAATCGCTTAATAAAATTCCCATCTCGTCTTGCTCTTACTATCGTATTCCCAAGTATATGCACTACCCCTGCATCCCTACAGCTTTGTATGTACTTCTTCTCATTCAACTCCGTCTGATGACTTGTCTGCCCTGGTGAACTGAAAAAATTGCTTGCAGATTGATGTGAGTTTTAATTGTAGTGAAAGTGGTGGTAATAGGATTCGATTCTCGAACTTGTGAAGGATTCTTTTAGACTCAAATTAACTAAAATAAAATTGTATCAAATTATAAAAAAGACACCGAGACTTTGGAATCCACCATTGACCAATTATTTGATAAATTCTAATCAATATTCATGCAATATTTTTCTTTAAGTTGACTCTAATATTTGCCTCTAATATGGTTCTTGAAGTAATAATTGTAAGCACGAAGCATGAAACATCAAAAGTATTAAAACTAAGCATGTCCCATCAAAACACTTCACAACTACTCAATAAAAACCAATTTTTCTTTTAAATTCTATGCAAAAAATCATGTAAAATAATTGCAATAAATAATAAAAATAGAATTATACCACTTTTCATGGAACAATGGCTTCCTCCATCGCCTCGGCTAAGGGGTTTAGCTCCTCATATTAATCTCTTGCTCAAAATACATCTTTGGTGTTCAAAAGTTGATTAAAAGAGTGAAAAGTTCTGAACAGCGGTTTTTGTAACTAATATAAGTGTTACAGAACCTATTTCTACCGAGAAACTGTTGCGACCAGAAGATAACTGTTGCAAAAATTGTTACAAAAGGTTTAAAGTTTGAAAGTTACGGTCACAGAATCTGCGACTTTCTTTTTCTGCTGTTTATGTTCTTCTTCTTCTCCGGCCACGGATTGCACCAGCAGAAACGTGATTTCTTCCAATGGTTTTTCTAGCTTCTCTAAGGCTCTAAACTTCCCCTAACTTCTTCCTCCCCTTCCTAGGACCCTAACCAACCCTTTTATACATAGTAGAGCAAAGAAAATTCGAGAATAAACTTGGTTTTTTCCTCCACAGCACGTTAAGTTATTTCTTTTTTTTCTTCTGTTTCACGTGCATTCGATTGTCCAAACTCCTCCCTTGATAGAAACAAGTTCTTAATAAGAGTTTCCTTCCTCTTCTTCACGTAAATTTCTAAAAAATAAACCAAGAAACTTCCCAAAAATAGAACGTGATATTTTAACCATTTTTCGCTTCCAATTCGAGTTCTAGCCACTTTGGATCCATTCCAACACCCTTACCTCGCCTGTTAGGTCCATAGGAACAAACCCAATCAAATTCAGCCCTTTAATCTCCCTAAAAATCGATCAAAAATTCATCCAAAAAATCGTCTGTTTTCTGAAAATTTTCCCGCCAAATTTCTGTTTTTGAAAACGTGAAGAAATTTGTCCTCCCCCTATCCAGTCTCGGTCTGTGCTTAGCAGTTGCTTGGAAATGGGTTACCCCTTATCCAAAATGAGAGTCCGAATAGCAAATGTCCTCCCAGGAGCCTTTAGCAACTTTTCGAGCCAATTTTCCCGCAAAAGCCTATTCCTCCAAAATACACCTACAAGGGATAAAATACCAAAATTAGTACAAAAATGGGTACTAACACTATACATAAAAGAGATGAAAATAGACACATAAATGCGTCTATCACAGATGTTAGTGCTGCACATTTTGCAGGTACAATGCCTTCATCTCCAGATGAACTTATATTACTTTCCACATTCAGAGATATCATATTTCTATTTTTAGTTAACTGGGAATCTCCTGACCTCATATTTTTATTCTGATGCATCTGAAAATATTCCACGGGTTAAGTACGTGTACCTGGCACGTGTATTGTACCTGTTCGTGAATTTTTTTGTCATAGTATGTGTACCGGGTATGTGTACCCTTAAGACAAAAACGAGTTCGGGAACTCACAGATCTTTTATGGTTTGTATACTGGGTATGCGTACCTTTTCGGTTTTGAAACCAACAGATTTTTTCCTGTTTGCATACTGGATATGCGTACCTTCTTGGTTCACGAGTCCACGGACTTTTTATGGTATGGATACTGGGTATGCGTACCAAAAAGTCATTGCCGAACTATAGATACGCCGGTACGTATACTGGGTACATGTACTGCGGCTCTGGACTTATAACAATTCTCCCAGTATGTGAACCGGTATGCATACTTTCCTGTATCCAGATTAACAGTTGTTCTATATCTCTCTAATAATCAATAAGAAACATTCCCGAATAACATCAATGACACATATAACTGTTCCATTCTATTTTCAAATGATTAAATCTTGAATTATAATTAGGTCATAAACAATAAAATGCTTTTAACCAATTTCATCAAGTATGAACAAATGTTCTTAAGCTATTATATTTCGAGAACGATACTCAAGATAAGCTTGACTCGAATTTTTTTAATGCATGTATTGTCCAATTTAGTCATATGTGAAAATTTGAAAATTTGAGAAATATGTGGTTCAGTCTTCACTTACCTTTTGTTGAAGAAGTTCTCCAGAGCTCCTATTGATCTTTTCCTTCAAACGATAGAACGCAGTGACATCCGATACTTAACTACACATTTATATCCTAATATGAGACTTGACTAAATGTAGACTAGAAATCAAGATATAGTTTTGACAACTAAATTTGACAAAGCTTGAAATAGCAACACTTGTGAGTTCGACCGAGAAATGCTATAACAATTTCCTCCTTTGTCAATTTTAGTGACAAAACTATCAATATATATGGATTAGAAAATAAAGCTTCAAAACTCCAAAATCCATCATGCTTGATTTCCTTGGTTCTTCAACTCCTTGAATTCTTCGTTACTTCACGTTGCAATGATTCTGAACGTGTTCAACTCAGCATCATTGTTGTTGAAGATCTGTAGGAATAACAACTTTAAAAACAATCGTTGTTATACAGAAACACAGTATTATTATCTTCTCCAAAGTTCAACCGTATCAAAATTTCGAAGTAATACTACGGTGATATGTTTCTCCCCCTAAGTCAATACTTACATCTTTTGCATAATAGGTGAAACCTATATATGTTGATTCACTCCCCCTTACATAATGATTGGTAAGCCATATGTATGTATTACAAAACTACTAATTAATTCTCCCCATTTTTGACAATAAAAATCCGCAAAGGTACAAAAACTATATATGGGATCATAATGAATTCGAACAAAAGATACTTCAAGACTTACGGGAATGCATGTCAACTTTTATTTAGATGATATCACAGAGTATAAAATATTTAGCGCTCATCTAGGAGATTTCAGATACAAGCATCCCCTGTGAATTCCACATCCACGCTCCCCACAAATATATATCATTTAAGCACAAGTTCAATTAAGAACTCTCCCCCATTTGATGTCATTCCCAAGATAACAACATGAGTGACCTTACTTTAATGAAAAATAAGGATTTTGTCGGACATTAACAAATCACATGGATTTGTATCTTAATCATCGACATAAGCTAATCCCAACACCAGTTACGAACAAGGAGATAATTCAATCGATATGACTCAACATAAGAAAATCTTACTGAGTAGATAGTGCAGTAATTTCACAAAAGTGTGATCACAAATAGCTCAATACTGCGAAAAATTCTCATAAAGCTTTTTTATTTTCATTTCATAAAACTTAATAGATTTAACTTTTTAGCATATATGAGATATCAGTTCAGTTCATAAAAAGTAAAGGACACATATATCTCATAAGACTTTGCAATGCATTAAACCAATTATTAATGATTAAATATTGCAAGTTCATCTTCCAACAACTCTAGAATTTAAATAAGTAAATCTAAAACATGCAAGATGAAAATCGTTGGAAATAACTTGTGTAATCACAATATTTGCTATACCAAACCCTAGTTATCCTTCTTGAACACAAGAATAAAACAAGAAGTTTCCTAGTACATAAATAATTTTTTTTATTAATAATAATCTTTAAACTCCATTTATTTCTTCATACCTTTCCAAAGCTCAATCATAAACCGTATCTCTGATGTCCTTAATTCGCTTAACTATTGAGAGGCCATGCTCGTGGATTAAGACACCAACTTTCTTATTGACAATGCGAGCAAGTTTTCTAGCTTTTCTGCACTCATAAATCAGCTTCTTCTGGTTCCGAATCAAGACTTTTTTCTTCTCAGGGATTTTGGTTTGACCATCAATAATATGATTTATTTGCAATCTCAACCTTTGAGTCATTCTGGAAATGAGTTAGATCCTTGATGGACTCAGCAACCCAGGAGTTCCGTTCTTTTCTCATAGCCATCTTTTTCAAAAGAGACCCTTGAAACACACTTCTTTCTCCATCTTCATCATCAAGATCAATAGTTTCTTGAGGTCTTTGTGAGCTTTCCATTTTTTAAGAAGGAAAAAATATGACTCAACTATTTATTCGGTCAACACTAGGGTTTTTCGAATGAATATGATTCCTTTGTTCTTATTTATGGATGGATTTAATTCTCTTTTATCCCTAGATAGGTACGTGAACTAGTTCGCAAATCGGAGTGCATGAGTCGAGGTCAAGTACTAAGGTACAAAGTGTTTTAAACACATAATTTTTACTTAAATAACATTCAATCTCTTTAATTGTCAAAAAAAAATTGTTAGTTAAAACAAATAATGATTTCCATAGGGATACATCTTTAGAGCAAATGAACAATTAACACTTACTTCCTAGAAGGTAATGACAAAAAATTAATAAAATATTAAGGAGCTGAATATGGATTAGAGATGAACAAGATCCTGATGTCACTAATAGCTTGATCAAAAGAATGATTTTCCAGACATTCTAATCCTGACATATTGCAGGGTAAGACCCAAAACTTGAAAAGTCACATAGAACCAAATTTCTCATAATGGCATTCAAGAAATCGCTGGGAGTATCCTAAAACCAATTGCAGGAAGTAATCAAATTACTCAATATAGATGACCCAGTCCAATCCGCGAATTCCAAGTCGAATACTCACCCCTATTATCCACAGTAATTTAAAAGTTAAAATACAAAAAAAAAAAGACACGACATCTGGTTGTCATGCCACGCGTAGGCTATATGGTTAGCTTTGCTAGCGGGCCAAGAAACATTTTCGATCATGTCAATACGTTGTAAAAACAAATCAATGCATCCACCGAAGAAGATTTCTGGATAAACATTATTCAGGTGGGACCCACTATGAGTAAAGTTCACCTCTTGCTAACCTTCTTGGCGGCCGGGGTCACGGAGCTTTCTGTTGGGAAATCATTCGGGAGTTTCCTTCGGTGGGTATAACGCTACCATACATTGTATGGTGTGTTGATGAAAACCATATTCCCTCACTAAACCTAGGTGTGGATTATAATCCAATCCTAAAGAACTCCAAAGACTCAAGTACAGTCATCGAAAAGGAGGTAACACCTTCACGACTTCCTACAAGCTAACACTAGTAGAGGTAGTTGCAACTGGCGACATTGTTGATTAAAACAGTAACGAGCTAAGGTAATGAGAGCATTCAAAGTCTCTTTACTGCAAATTTAATGAAAAACTAAAATATGTTATGGATATATAAGGAGACAAAAGTAGAGAGTAAAAACCAGAGAAAGGTCTTACTGTTGTATATGTAGTTACAAAGGTCTAGGGTGCTATTTATAGATTTTAGATAATTGGTTTCCAGGCATCAAAGTAGGCATCTATGTAACAAACTTCTATATCGATCTTTATCCTAAAAACCCAAAACGTCAGAGAAAAGCAAACCCTAGCCGGCTGAACCTCCTCCGCTCAGATTTGCTTCTTTGGTGCAGACCTGAGCAAGTCATCTTCATACCTTCTCACCCTTGATCTCTTCTCTTCTGTTACCTTAGTTTCAATACCTTATTTTTAGTTTTTGTTAGAATTTGGTCTGATCCGATTCAAATTATTTTGTTGTTTTCTTATTCGTAAAAGGTTTATCTTGTTGCTACTTAGGTTTTGATTCTAAGGTTCGAACCCGTTTTTGTGATAGTATTCTTATATCATCTTGGTTTGTCATCACTTTTGATGAAGATGAACAAGTTCACAGCAGAAGCATCTAAGAGACCCGCTACACCAGCAGGAATTTCAACTCCAAAGGCACCAGCAACAACTTTTACTTCAAAGACACCAGCAAACAATAGTTATTGAAGATCAATTCCTACCAATTCCGACCCCAAGATAAACGATTTCGATTATCTATGTTACCTATGTTCTTATTTTTTTGGAATAAAACCCTGAGAAATGGTTGGATCTATGGATTCTGACATCTCCACTGATTGTGGAGTTGTGAAGTAGTTTGGATGAGCTACTTTTCATCCAAACATGGTTATACCTGTCATGATAGTGTTAGTGTTAGATTTAGTGATACTGCTACTTTTGATATATGAAGGAAAAAGAAATGGTTAGATTTCTTTATGAAATCATGTTTTGTAACTGTCGTGTTATGTGCTTGGATTGTAATTGTTGTATGTTTGATCTGTCTAAAATTGCTGAAAACCACCGAGTCAGTCCTGTAACAGTCCCTGATTCCAATTTGGTTGTTACGAATCAATATATAGTTAAAGTTTTTCGGGGAAAAAGAAAACAGGATAAACTTCTGTTTATAATACTCCCTTAGATATGACAAACTGTATCTAAGTTAATTGCCTTGTTAAAACCTTGTCAGGATAATTCTAGGGACAAAACCTGATCAAAGGGTAAAGAGTACCATTGTGAGAAAACTTAGAACAGAATTGGACATACCTATGTTGCCTCGTCAAAATCTTGACAAAGAAAACTCAGTATGACAAAACCTTGATAAAGGAAAAATAGTACAACGTGATAGTCCAGTAAAACACATTTTACTATGATGTTCCCCTGATAAGTACTTCAATTAAATCTTGCCTTCAAAATCTTTGAGTCGAGACTTCAGAATTTCGATGAATGAACTTCTTGACTGCAAAAAAAAATTGTTCTATTAAAAATTAATTAAATAATCTAATCCAATAGTAAAACTAGAACTTCTTTTGAGTAATTCTACATTGAAAAATTTCTCTAGTAAAAACCTAAAGCTTATAGCAGTAATTATTACTCAGATTATTTTTTATTGAAATCTTTCAAATCTAACTTTTCAAAGTCACAAATTTATCTGCATCCTACTTTACTTAAAAGAGTAATTAATTAATACGAAATACCTACCACCAAAAAATTTAAACATTCATAGATGTTGGACGTAGGAGTAGGATCAGGCATGGACATGTCAAGGCAATTTTTACAAAAAGAAAATCAGAAAATTTCTTTAAATATATCATTTTATTCTTTATTACTTGCTGAATGCTCTCATTGAATTATGATAGTACATACTAATTGCATCATTTTATTGCACTGTCGGTCTAAACCATCAAATTTTAAAATTAATCTGTGTCCCAATTCACCTCACATAAGTGAAATTTACCAAAATCGAGTGATTGGGGTGATATCCATCACCTACAGAACCCTAACTATTTGGATTGTCCACATACGCGAGTCACGACAAAGAAAGGCAGTTCAAAATCATCAGTAGCACTAGCACCCACTTTTTCGTTTTCGGCAACAACCTTTTATATATATAGGATAACATTCCTAAATAGAGGAACAATGTTAACCATCTGGGTGACTGAATGGTCAAACCTGCTCCCTCCTTAATTTCTCATGCGGCCTACAAACAATTTCCTGGCGGTGGCCATGTTTCTAACATTCCCCTCCTTCCAAATTCAGTTTCCAAATCCATGTCCACTTCGAACTTCTAATATTACTCGTTTTGACCATTCAGCTGTCTGTAAATATTAACTTCTGTACTCAGTTTTTACCATTCACTCGTCATTCTGTCTCTAAACTCTTTTCTTTTTCTCTCCCTACAGCAGTTGACAGTAATGGGGGGTTTTCATCATGGTGACTTAGTCGAAGTAAGCAGTAAAGAAGAAGGATTCTTGGGATCGTATTACGAAGCAAGAATAATCAAGTAAACGGAAAAAGATGAGTTCTTAGTTGAATACACAAAATTATACGAAGAGGATAATAGGAAGTGTTTGCTAAGGGAAGTTGTTCCTCGCAGTGAAATTAGACACATGCCTCCGAACTTCAAAGCATCATATTTCAATATTAGTGATCCAGTCGACGTTTTCTGCAAGGATGGGTGGTGGTATGGGATAATTACGGGTAGAGATCCTATTCGAAGTAAGCGTACTGGGGAAGATCGTTCTATATATTCTATATACTTTCCTATGTCAGGAGAAGAAATCGAATACCGCAAGTGGGAATTGAGGGCTCACCTAGAACGGGTTAACGGCAATTGGATTTGTTCTCGAGTTGGCAGAAGTAGTTATGGATGTGGCTCAGGAGGATTTGTCAATTAAAGTTCTTCTGGTAGTGTTTTAGTTTGAAGCTTTTTATTAGTTATAGAAATTCTTCTATAGGTGTAGCTTTTTTACTGTACTGCAATGTTTATTTGTAATTCATGTACTTCAAATTTAATTATTGATCCCAAATTCTAGCTTGGTTGGTGGTGCATAGCCTTTGTGCAAATAGGATAAACAGAGTTTTTTCTTGTTTAGGCTTATTCTGACATAACTGGATTCTTCTCTAGTCTAAAATTTGCAGACTTTCTCTACCTCATTGCCCAATTTGAAGAGCTTCATAGTCAAATTTCATGAAAAATAAAAATACCCCAAAACCAAAAAGGCAACCTTCCCTCCCTGTTCTGTTGAAGAAATTGGTGTGCAATTCAACCTTGTAAGGAAAACCTCATTCATATGGCTCATCATTCGCCTCATGTGATTTTTCACCTGTACCCCTGATTAGCTTATATTCAGCTTTTGCAACTTCCATTTGTTTCTTTTGTATGCTTTGCGGAACATTCATAACAAATTTACTCTTGCAATGCCTAGACTCTGAATGTTCTTTTTCGTATTGTTGGAATATGGCTCAATTTTATAACTTCTGGGTATCTCATCATTTGGTTCAACTATAGCAAATGCCTTACATAAATTTCTCTTGCGGTCTATTAGTATCTGTATCGAAGAGAGTAGTCCGTAAATCACAAGAATAAGATTACTACTGACTAGAGAGGGGTTTATTCTTATGTAGGGTCGGATTGGGTAGTTGCGGCAGCACGAATTTTCTAAGCTTTACAACGGACTTCTACAGTTCTACTGTAGGGTTTGAGAGCTCACCTCAGTGATGCCTTAGTAGTGCCTAAGAAGAATTTACTGGAATTTAATTGTGCTACAAAATCACCCAATTCGCCTGACGCTAATATTCTGACGCTGATCAAAAACATCTTTTGCCATACATTCTAATCCTGACATTGCAGGGTAAGACCCAAAATTTGAAAAGTCACAGAGAACCAAATTGCTCATAATGACATTCAAGAAATCGCTGCGAGTATCCGAAAACCAGTTGCAGGAAATAATCAATATACTCAAAATTAAGATTACATATAACACCCAAGATTACATAGTGAAATATTCGTCTACAACTAATAAAATTTTGATCTTGCAACTCTGGGTTCATCAACTCTTCTGAAATTTCTTTTTTGATTGATTGGGCAAGATGTAAAGTCCAAAACTTGTTTCTCGAAGAAAGATTTAAACCCTAATTTCATAAACAGCGGTTCACAATAACTAGAACTCATTGATGATGATGATGATTTATTAATCTCAGGATTTTTTCTTGATGAATACAAGAAGGAAGTCAATTTTGCATATCTGTTCCGCCACTCCTCTTCTTGATCACATTTCTCTGCAAGAATGCGAATTTCTTTTTCAAGCTCATAATCTTCAGAATCATATAACCCTGACTCTAATATAAAGCACACATCTTCTGCAAACTGTTCATCTGAAATAATCCTCGTTTGGTTTTGAAACCCTTTTTCCCAATTCGATGAATGTTCTTCCCATTCTTTCCGTTTATATGTACTGTAAGGATCACCAGCAGGAAATTTTGTGTACAGTTGTTGTTGTTGCTGCTGCTGCAGTAGTTGTTGTTTTTGAAGCTGCTTCTGTAATTCTTGTTGCTGAAAGTAATCTTCTTGAATTTTCTTCACTTTCAATTGCAGTAAGTAATCTTCCTGAAATTTCTTTTGTTGAATAAGTAATTCTGGTCGCTGTAATTCTTGTTGTTGTTGCTGTAAATTATATTCGACCAATTGTTGTTGCAGGAATTGGAGTTTCAGTTCTCGTAGGTTTTGCTGTACATTATTATTGTATTGGTTTGTTGATGATGATTGTCTAGTAGCTCCACGTTGTTGGCCTCTGCCAGTACTGCGTCTAGTTGTTGTGATGTTGCTGTAATTCATGGCTGCCATTAAAGAGATTGTGAAATTTTTGAGAAGAAATAAGATAAAAGAGGAATGTGTTGAGAGGAATGAAAGGTGGGAGTATTTATAGGAAACAGTAAGGGTTTTATCCGGACTCGATCCGAATGTCAGAGGAAAATCCGAATTTAGAAGGTCGGTTAAAGGCTTAAGGCACAAAACAGACTAAATGGGCTGGACTCTATAGGACAACAAGCCCAAATAGAATACACAAATTGCCTCGCATATTTTTCAAGGTAAATTGCTTAGAGAGGAATTGTGATTAACCCTTGGTAAACTAAATTAGTGTATGAATTATATTGATTCTCCAATATGTCATGCTATCCGAAATCTGCAGCATGACCGGAAATGACTTTTTTACAAACAAAAACTGAATTGCTTTCATTATTTAGATCCCAAATAAATACTGAAAAAACATATGAATGATCAAACGACTTTGTGCATATATCATAATTCTAAGGTTGAGGACCTAATCACTTCGATAATATCATTAGCAACACCACAAAGACCCTGGAAAGTGCTTTTCCTTTGTGCCAATGCATCAGGATAAGCCAATGGAGGAGTGGCATTGCTGAACGAATTTTTGCAATTATCACCGTATGTAGCGCCAGCAGCCACTTCTAAAATTGCATTGTCAAGCTCATCAGAACTCAAATCTCCGGCGGATCCCTCAAGTGCAGACTTTGCATTGTCGTAAAACGTACTGCATCCTGTGACAACTTGTACTGCCTTTGCGTCAGTATAAGTTTTGACAAGCTTGTCGAGTATATACTTCGATGTGTCAGCAGCACTGGTTTCGCCAGCAGCAATCACAATACGGGCTAGACCTTTTACATCGGCTGTTTGGCTAGACGGATCGGCGTTTAGTGTCGATGTACAGAGATCGGGTAACCGCGTCTGTTGGCATGTAGATTGGATCAATCCAGCATCTCCTAATACAAGAATAGATGATTCTTGAATGATGAAAATGAGGGACAGAATAGAGATTAGATAGACAACTGATGAAGCCATTTTTTTTCTTTCTTGAAATTGAATTATACTATGATGATCTATTGAGAAGAATAGTATATATACTGGAATGTGGGAAAGTTATTGTTGGAATAAAGAATTGATTATGGGAATCAAATATTTTAACTTAATTGCATATTTCACATTTGTTTTGGTATGCAAATAATTTCTCATAAAAAACCCAAATCTTCAAGATATTTCGTAATCTAATTATCTTTATATCAGTATGGTAAGTACTCCGGAGCAAACTGGTCGTAGATTGGATCAAATTAATGGTGTAAACAAAAGATGTTTTTCTTGATGCTCCATTTAATGTCATTTCCTTGTGTCTAACAGTATACGTATTGTCTGCACATTTAGTTTTCTTAGTGTCTCAGGCTTAGTAGCGAGGAACGTCAAAGGCCATCCCGTATCTCCATGAGATTCGCGGTTTTGCGTTCCCAAGTGAGATCCGTGTTAGGAGCGCGCTCCTAGCATGCAAAAAAACGTGTTCCCCACATTCAGAATCGTGTGATTTCAACTTCCGACCAATTCCAATCTGAATCTTAATTCCCATACCTAATTCCGTCATGAAACTTAATTCTCACCTTTAACTTCTTGTAATCAGCCATGAAACTGGATTCACATGCCTAATTTCAACATGAAACTTAAATCTCACATATTTCTTACTTTAGACAAAGAGCAGATTACGGGACTCAATATAGAAATCGGGATGTAAATCCCGAAGAAAACAACATTGAAGAAGATATTGAAGTAATTGAGGCAAGGGAATGAGACACGGCGTCTGATAATGAAGTGGATTACTTTACAACACCAACACCCGTTGTTATCCCTCCGTCCTCCCCTACACCAACACCAACACCTCCACCTCCACCTCCAAGTTCACAAGAACAGGAAACACAAGAGACAAAAAGGTCAATGAATGAGATATATTCCAGCACTTAAGTAAGATTTTCTAAATATTTTATGTACTTATCTTATTTCTTGATTACAAAATGAGAAAATTGGTAATATAACTAATATTTAAGAAAAAATGTAATTTACGCTCCCAACTCGCTTCTCGTATCTCATTATTTTGAAAAATTTACGTTCCCCGCTTCCGTCCTCGCTCCCGCTCCCGACCGGGGAAGAAGAATGCCGTTAAGGTTAATTACTCAGTTTGGATGGTGGTTGTGATTCAAATCTTCACAATTTTACAAGTAATTTCAGCTGTTGGTTTCAGTATGGATTATTCAGTTTGAATGGTCAGTCAAGTCAGTTTGAAGACACACAGTATGTCAGTATCCCTAGGAAATTTAATCAATTCTCATTAATAGATCAAGATAACTATAAATAAATATTATTAAGTAAATCTGTATTAATATTCCATCTTAATTACTTTATTTAATTAATATTCACAAGCTGTTTGATGATATCAGCAGCAACAGCAACCAACTCAACAAATCTGACTTCTCTTTGTTCCAGTGCATCAGGATAAGATAATGGAGGATTGAAGAAAGTGAATGAATCACGGCACCTATCAGCATAATCCCGGCCAGCATTTACTGCAATCGATGCCAAGTCATAGTCCCAGGAACTCAGAAACGGAACTGATCCGTCAAGAGAAGTCTTCGCTTCTTTGTAATCTTCGCTGCATCTCTTAAATACTTTAACTGCAGCTGGATCCGAAACAGTTTTAACAAGCTCAGCGAGAATGAATCTGGATGTGTCTGAAGCATTAGCGGAGCCAGCATTAATCATAATAGTGGCTAGACCTTTTACATCTGTAAGTTGGCTACCCCTGTAGGAGTTTAATGTCGATGTGCATAGATCGGGATACTGTGTCTTCTGGCAAACGTTCTGGATCAAGTCAGCGTCTCCGAGCACGAGAGAAAGAGGTAATAGAATGGAGATTAGGAGGACAATAGATGAAGCCATTTCTTTCTTTTGTCTTCTTTTTGGATATTTAGCAAAGATTAATGGTATTTATGGTGGAGTTGTGAATGTTAATGTTGGAAGTAAGATATGATTACTGTGAAACAAAATATTGAGTATTATGACTTGATTGCAGATCTAACATTTTTCTGAAAGTTATCTCCGATATATCATTTTGTTTCTTTAATTAGGAGAATATAATGTGACGACAAGATATTGAAATTTATCACTATTATTATCATTTTTATTTTTTTTAAGTATTTCCATATCCTATGTTGAAAATAGAAACTACTATATGCTTAGGGCCATATGCTTACATCACACGGTGATAATAATGCAACAGCTTCATCGTGCATGATGCAATTGGTGTAACCGAATAATCTTAATTTCAATTTTTATGATCACATATCCAGCAGCATATATATTCGCAAAAAGTTTGCATTTTTTTTCTTGAGGATGTATTCATAACTCGAGTGGGATCATCTGTCAGCTACTTAACCAATAAAAATGCGAATCAATACATTACAGGGCGTACAAAATTGAATTACATATGATAATTTTTTTTTTTTTTTTTTTTTTTTTTTTGATGAGCTTCAAATCATGAAGATGATAATAATGAGATGATGACATCCCAAATAAGTCATTACTCACAGCTATTTAATTAAATACTGGATCCAAATGTCGCTAAGTTAGCGTTTGGTCAACTTGTTAATACTCATCTTCTTAAAGAATTCCCAAGGTGATTAAGCTGCAAAACAAAACAAAAAAACATTAAAAACCTGTTCACCTAAAATTATTTTTAGGCACTAAATACGATGATTTGATGATTATGTGAATTAGGACTAGAAAAAGATAAATAGAGGAGACAAATAATTTAATGTGGTTCTGCAAGTTGTGCCTACTTCCACGGAGGAATCCCATAGGAGTGATTTTATTGATAATCATGATACAATTTCTTCGGGTTAGCTAATCTAGGATTCCATATCCTTTTAAGGTTTAGGATACATGTATTTATAGTGTTTATGTAACCCTAATTCTGATATAAACTTGATATGCAAGCAACTTGGGCAACAAGTCTTGGAAACTTCTGGAATCTTCCTTCACGGGCTAAGCGGGCTTGATTAACGGGCTTCCGGTCTATTTTATAGACGGTACAAACATCGCCCCCTCTTAACCTCCAACTTGTTGGTGGTTAAGAAGTTCTCTTTTCCCTCTGCAACGATCATCGATGACGTAACTCGCCCCCAAGCGTGAGTACGAAGATGCCCCCAACTGTAATTACCTGCAAAAAAATTGCTCACGTGCTAGGCGAGATTTTTGCCACGTAGTGGACTTGTGATTTGTGATGCTCGAGAGCCAGTCGAGTCTTGAGTAGAATGTAATGTCCTTGCGGCTGGGGCAAGGCTTTTTGCTCTCAACGTGACAAGGCTAAAGCGCTCGCTGCTCGGGCAGGATGGTTGTTGCTTGTGTTGAGTATGAGTCTTTGGACCAATATCGGGCATTGGGCTCGTGGTCGAGATGAGACTTTGTGCTTGCCAAGCACTACAGGAAAAATATACATCTACAACTGGAAAACTACAACCTTTTGTTAAAGGTCGTAGTACGTCCCATGTTTTACAACCTTTTTCAAAGGAAGTGTTGTAGAATGGCATCACTACCCACCACTAGAACCAAAGGGTTGCGACAAGAAAACAAACGACAACTCTTTAAGAAAAAGAGTTGGCATCAACCATCCTTACACTTCACAAGTTTGGGGTTTTTGTGTTAATTTTGTTTGAAACCTTTATAAGAGTTGTTGAAGACAACCAAAATATGAAAATACAAAATAGTGTTGAGGGGATTCAAACATGAACCTACCATGCGTTAGTCTAACCTATCAACCATCCTTACACTTCACAAGTTTGGGTTTTTTGTGCCTTTTTTTTTGTATAACAACCTTTATAAGAGTTGTTGAAGACAACCAAAATATGAAAATAAAAAATAGTGTTGAGGGATTCGAACATGAACCTACTATACGTTAGTCTAACCCATCAACCATCCTTACACTTCACAAGTTTGGGTTTTTTGTGTTTTTTTTTTATACTAACTTCATGTCAACCTTTGACGACCTTTATAAGAGTTGTAATAACAAAATATGTAAAAAATAAGGCTCGGTAACCTGAGCCGCAAATAGCGCGAAGCCTTTTGTGTAAAAAATCACAGACATTCTACAATGACAATGCACTTTTGTTAAATTTTTGTAACGGATGGTTAAATTTTTTCACTTCTGCAAAATTTTATGCACTTCTGCTAAATTTTTCACTTCTGCTAAATTTTACGACAAAATTTTCCGAGCCAGGTTCAGTATCGAAGTCTACTATGTGTTAGTACAAGTCATCAACCATCCTTCCGGATTCACAATATTTGTCGTTTTATGCTTTTTTTTTCATCACTATTCACAACCTTTATAAGAGTTGTGTTGAGGTATGAACAAATCTGCTAAATTTTTCTCACTTCTGCTAAATTTTATTCACTTCTGCAAAAAAAATTCTCAATTCTGCTAAAAAAAATTGTCATCACTATTGACAACCTTTATAAGAGTAGTCGTAGAGGTATGAACACTTCTGCTAAAAAAAATTGTCATCACTATTCACAACCTTTATAAGAGTTGTCGTAGAGGTATAAACACTTCTGCTAAATTTTTCTCACTTCTGCTAAATTTTATTCACTTCTGCTAAATTTTTCTTACTTCTGCTAAAAATTATTTTGTCTCCGGTTCTGCTAAACTTTTCCTCACTTCTGCTAAAAACTATTTTCTCTAACACCCCCCACTAAATTCTAGAAATTTAGGTGTTTCGAGATTGGGTAGAAATATCCAAAAGAGGGTTTGTTTAAGGTTTTAGAGAATATTCCGATGGAATCTTACCTGTAAATGGTTCATCTTTACGAGTTTCTATGATATATCCTGCTAAATTTTAAGTG
Organism: Papaver atlanticum; assembly: GCA_023531105.1. Taxonomy (NCBI): domain Eukaryota; kingdom Viridiplantae; phylum Streptophyta; class Magnoliopsida; order Ranunculales; family Papaveraceae; genus Papaver; species Papaver atlanticum. Next base: position 1,011,388 of record JAJJMB010008884.1, on the reverse strand, counting down.
AGAACCACTTCGTACATTGAGGGTTCATGGTTCGTATGCCCTTGAACCACATTTAAAGCCAGGTTATGCATACAATATGCTAGAATAGGGTTTGTTTAAAATTTTGGGGAATATTCCGAAGGAATCTTACCTGTAAATGGATGGATCCATCGTTCTTACCAAGTTTCCGGCTTATAATGGTCCACTCAGGGCCAGGTTTCAATCTCGGAGCCAGGTTATGCATACAATATGCAAAAATAGGGTTTGTTTAAAGTTTCGGGGAATATTCCGAAGGAATCTTTCCTGTAAAAGGATGGATTCATCGTTCTTACCAAGTTTTCGACTTATAGTGGTCCAATCCCGGCCAGGTTTCAACCTCGAAGCCAGGGTATGCATACAATATGCCAGAATAGGGTTTGTTTAAGGTTTAAGGGAATATTCTGAAGGAATCTTACCTGTAAATGTATGGATTAATCGTTCTTACGAAGTTTCCGACTTATAGTATTCCACTCATGGCCAGGTTTCTAGCTCGGAGCCAGGTTCAGTATCGAAGTTGATGAAAAGGGGTGTGTTTAAGGTTTTGGGGAATATTCCGATGGAATCTTACTTATATATGGGTGGATTCATCGTTCTTATTATGATTCCGACTTATAGTAGTCCACTCGCGGCCAGGTTTCGAGCACGGAGCCAAGTTCAGTATCGAAATTGATGAAAAGGGGCGTGCATAAGGTTTCGAGAAATATTCCAATGGAATCTTACCTGTATATGGGAGGATTCATCGTTCTTAGGAAGTTTTCGAGTTATATAAGTCCACCCGAGGTCAGGTTTCGAGCTCGAAACCAGGTTCAGTATCGATGTTGACAAAAATGAGTATATTTAAGGTTTCGTGGAATATTCCGATGGAATCTTACCTGTAGATGGGTGGATTCATCGTTCTTAGGAAGTTTTCGAGTTATATAAGTCCACTCGAGGTCAGGTTTCAAGCTCGGAGCCAGGTTCAGTATCGAAGTTGACGAAAACGAGTGTGTTTAATTAAGGTTTCATGGAATATTCCTATGGAATCTTACCTGTAGATGGGTGGATTCATCGTTCTTATGAAGTTTTTGACTTATAGTAGTCCACTCGAGGCCAGGTTTCGAGCTCGGAGCCAAGTTCAGTATCGAAGTTGACGAAAAGGGGTGTTTTTAATTAAGGTTTCGTAGAATATTCCTATGGAATCTTACTTGTAGACAGGTGGATTATCGTTCTTACGAAATCTCCGACTTAAAGTAGTCCACTTGCGTTCAGGTTTTGAGCTCGGAGCCACTTTCTTTCTCGAAGTCGCCAGAAAAGGGTTTGTTTAAAGTTTCAGAGAATATTCCAATGAGATCTTACCTATGAATGGTCGTTCTTACGAAGTTTCTGACTTATATGTAGTAGTCCACTCCCGGCCAGGTTTCAAGCTCGGAGCCACTTTCTTTCTCGAAGTCGCCAGATAAGGGTTTGTTGAAGGTTTCAGAGAATATTCCGATGGAATCTTACCTGTAAATGGATGGATTCATCGTTCTTACCAATTTTCCGGCTTATAATGGTCCACTCACGACCATGTTTAGATCTTGGAATGGAATCTTACCTCTAAATGGTCTTATTGTTTCTAATTAAGTCACTAGAATTTAAAGTTTATTCCTATAATAGTCTTATTGTAATTGTTATAATCCAACAAACCAAGTTTCCGGCTTATAGTGATCCACTCACAGCCAGGTTTCGGTCTCTAAGCCAAGTTGTGCCTCGAAGTTGCCAGAAGAGGGTTTGAAGAAATAACCATCCAGAGTTTCATGGTTCATAGTTTGTTTTTCGTTATACCGAATTTAAAGTTCGAATCGACACTGAGCTTCATATTTATCGATTTAGATGATGTATCATGCTAAGTTTGAAGTCAAAACCCTCCCGGAGCTTCTTGGTTCATAGTTTCTATGTCGTTATACCATATTTGAAGTTTGAATTGACTCTAAGCTTTATATTTATCGATTTCGATGATGTATCATGCTAAGTTTGAAGTCAGAACCCTCTTGAAGCTTATTGGTTCATAGTTTGTATGTCGTTATACCATATTTGAAGTTTAAATTGACTCTGAGCTTCATATTTATCTATTTTCATGATGTGTCATGCCAAGTTTGAAGTCAGAACCCTCCCGTAACTTCTTGGTTCATAGTTTGTATGCCGTTATACTGAATTTGAAGTTCGAATCAACATTGAGCTTCATATTTATCGATTTCGATGATGGATCATGCTACGTTTGAAGTCAGAACCCTCCCAAAGCTTCTTGGTTTATATTTTGTATGCCGTTATACCACATTTGAAGTTCGAACCGACATTGAGCTTCATATTTATCGATTTTGATGATGTATCCTGCTAAGTTTGAAGTCAGAACCCTCCTAGAGCTTCTTATATTTTGTATGCCTTATACCACATTTGAAGTTCGAATCGACACAAAGCTTCATATTTATCGATTTCAATGATGTATCCTGCTAAGTTTGAAGTCAGAACCAACCCAGAGCTTGTTGGTTCATAGTTTGTATGCCGTTATACCACATTTGAAGTTCAAATCAACACTTGAGTTTCATATTTATCGATTTCGATGATGTACCCTGCTAAGTTTGAAGTTCAAATCTTATAACCTGAGTCTACCAGTGTGAACTAAATCTACTTCATGACCTGTATGACTAGTCGAAATTACTTCATGACCTATGTGACTAGTTGAAATTCAAACCGGAAGCAAAAATAGAAAGCACAAAAACATAAAGAGAAAGCACAAAGAAAACACAAAGAGGTTCATATTTATCGATTTCAATGGTGTATCTTGCTAACCCGAGTCTTCCAGTGTTCACTAAAGCTACTTCATGACTTGTATGACTAGTCGAAATTATTTCACGACCTATGCGCTGTCGAAATTCAACCCGGAAGCACATAGAGAAAGCACAAAGAAAACACACTTTCCTTGATCCGTATGACAGTCTTAAATCAAATCTCTACCGTCCAAAGATATCCCTAATCTGTATGACCATCCTTTAAATCAAATCTCTACCGTCCATAGATAGGTATATAGAACATCAAAAGAAAATTTATCACTTTCTTAACTTTCCTCTCATATCTTCTTCTCTAACCTCTCAAAACTTCCACCTCCCTCAGGAAAAAACCCTAATACAAAAAAAAACGGCTCCACCTTCATCCATTACTTTCGTTCTTCACTTACCACCCTAAACCCCTTCTCTCTAGACGAAAAGTGAGTTGTTTCTTCCTTGTTTTATCTGATTGTTTAATGAAGTTAAGATGGAACAGTTTTTGAAATCTCAAGATTACAGAGCCAAAGTTCAATCTCTGGTAATTATCCCTTTATTGATTTTGATGCGTTTTAGAGCGTAATTGATTTTAAATTTTAGTGTTTTTTCTCTATTTAATTTATAGAGAAACCCTTTCTCTTTTCAGTTTCAGGGTTTCCTTTTCATCTAGTTTTAGTTTTAGGGTTTGATTCTCAAATCACTTCATCTCTTTAATTTTATGTTCAATAATTCAGATCCGGCAGTTTTAAAACAAAAAATTGAGGACAGTCTTTCATCAAACCTAGTATTGGTTCTACATAAGATCTGATTTTCGTTTCCAAATTTTGATTCAGAAAAAGTGTTCCTTATAGATCCGCAACAACCAAATCTAGCTCTGTAAACCCATTTATTGAATTTTGAAAACATTGAATGTTAAATTTCCAACTTGATTTGGGGTTTTTTCTATGGAGCAGAAAATATAGTTAATTTAACTTCTCTTCTGATTGTGTATTTAACAGCAAAGAACAACCTTTATCCTCACTCGTCAACAAAGCCACGCGAAGTCAGCTTATGGAGTAAAACTCCAATAGGAATGTCCAATTGGAGTAAAGGGAAGTTAATCCTTATTACCGATCGCCAGACCAACAGTAACACAGCTAAAAACCAATGAGCACCTCCTTCGATTTTAAGTGAACGAGATCATCTAGTTTCAGAAGCAGCCAGCGAAGAAAGATTCTCACGACAAACCATCAAACCATGAACTCTTTGTCAATTGATTTGAGGCCAAGGAAATATTTGCAACAACATTGTTAGCAGCTAGAAGCTCTGAGATGGGTGTTGTTGATTTCTTATCTTACAAAGATACAGGATAAGATGGGAGAAAACTGAATTTAGTTGGTGGTGCTAGAGTTTATGAGCAGCTCTTGGCACTGGATTGCAGACTTGAACTCTTTGAAGACAGACACGCACAAATTTGAGTCCCATTATACCGACAATCTTGTTGGTAAGCAATTGTGCATTTGAAAATTCATTAGATCAAAATGATTGAACTATTAAGCTCACTCTTTCCTTTGGCTACAAGTAGCGAAGAAGCTTACTTTGAGAGGTCGCCAATCAACTTTGTTGCTTAGGACACACCTTCTTTGAGGAAGCGATAAATTTTCCTGCCCTGTGATTCTATTCCAAGGATTAGAGGTCAAACAATGAACTCAAAAGTGATTTGAAGGACCTTTACATTAACTCAGCAGTGTAAGGAAACAAACATTCTCTATGAGTTTACCCTGGTTATTAGACTTAATTGGTATTAATCTCTTAATGTAAATGTACATTGCAGTCAAGTTGATGTTTCTGGAAACCGAAAGGCCGTTGTCATCCATGTTCCTTACAGACTCCGCAAAGGTTTCCGAAAGATTTATGTGAGGCGTGTACGAGAGCTCGAGAAGAAGTTCAGTGGCAAGGTATATATACTTATTAGTATCTTATTCAATTAGACAAATATACAAACTTGAACACTCCACATCCTTGGAAATGTTTTGTATACGTATGAACTTGAATATTCTACTTGTGTCTTAGTTTTATTGGATATGTTTGCGGTTTGTAACTTGTCTTAATGTTTAAACAATTGTCGCCACGTAGTATAAATGTTGAGACTTTCACATACAGAATCTTTCATTTTCGTAATAATTATCTCTCCATCCATGTCTTATATCTTATACACTGCCAGCTCTCACTATTTTCAATTATCTTAATCCATTGGTTGCTGAATGATTGACATAGTTTTCTGTGGCAATTTGCAGTTATGAAATTACTCTTAACTCATGTGATTCTGTATTACTTCTTTTTGTAGGATGTGATCATGATTGCCACCCGAAGAATAGTGAGACCCCCAAAGAAGGGCGCTGCAGTATACATCAAGTAACTGGTAGTCATGGAATGCGAGAGGAGTATAGAATTACATGCATTGTAGTAGTTTAATTTTGATCAGCTGTATCCTTTGACATTTTTTCAGTTCCACCATCAGCAAAACCTCCGACAACTTCACTTAGAATTGACAATTTTCTAAGGCCATTCATTCTAAAAGCGGTGCAGGAACTTCTGGCAAAAACTGGCACTGTATGCAGTTTCTGGATGGACCACATTAAGACGCAGTGCTATGTGACGGTATGCTAATTTTGTCAAACATACCCATGGACTCTTTTTTTAACTTTTACAATATTATACTAGTTGGTGTGTTGTTATGTAATCATAGTTCCAATGCTTGCTGACTTGGGATGAGTTTAATTTTTTTGTTTATGCACACGGTGAGAAGAGTATGTTCACCAAGCAGCCCTATACTTTAATGTGGTTACATTACCATGGCTGCATGTTTTTGTATGCCCATATTTCTCTGTTGTAGTGTGCCGTAGAGCTTGATCTTTTGCTTAACCTTTTTGAATCTTTCTGCAGTATTCTTCTGTGGAAGAAGCCACGGAGACTCGAAATGCTTTATATAATTTGCAATGGCCTACCAATGGTGGAAAGCTACTTGTTGCTGATTTTGTCTATCCTCAAGATGTGAAAGCGCGGGCTGAAGCACCTATTGCAGCTCCTGTCAGCACCACCCCAAAAACTCCGCAGCCAGCACCGTTATCATCCAAACCACCCCCTGAAGTTTCTCCCCGTCAAGCAGTTCAGAAGAAGCAACTCCCACCACCACCGCCAATAACATCTGAACCTCCCATTTTTTGAATGTGTGTTTAACACTGGAAGGTCAACTTGAGTGAATATAAATGTGTTACACTGGTAGGTTTATGTGAATGTGAATTACTTTTGGCAGGTTAATGTGAATATGAATTACTTTTGGCAAATTCGGTTTCAGCTATATATATTTTTTCAAAATAACTTTATGCACACAACTTCTAACAAAAGTTGTAGTTACACATTCATCTACTGAAAACAGTAGTTGTTACTTCAAATATTACAACCTTTAAGGATGTTGTGTTACAGACTTTTACTACGCTTATCCAAGGTTGTGAAAGAATGTATAACCATATAAATACGAGTTGTGCAAAAAATTTCAACAACCTGAACAAGTGTAGTGATAGGACTATTCACAATCATATTTAGTGTTGTGAAAGAAACTCTAGAAAATTATGTAGAGTTTGACAACCTAACTAGGGGGTGGTGATAAAGTTTCATACTATACATAAAGGTTGTTGTGGAAGGATGTCCTACAATTCCTGTAGGTATAGTGAAAGAATGATTCACAACTCTTATTAGAGGTTGTGTAAGGCTTCTAAAGTAAAATCGAAAGAGAATCACAACTGAACCACATGGTAGTCCAAACTTGAACCACAACTACGTTTATGACTCTTAGCTCAAATTCGTAGTAAATCGGGGACCTTCTACAACGCCCCCCCCCCCCCCCCCCTCCACAACCCATAGAAT
>JAJJMB010008884.1:971992-1004584 GCA_023531105.1 Papaver atlanticum | reverse complement strand
TATGACTCTTAGCTCAAATTCGTAGTAAATCGGGGGCCTTCTACAACCCCCCCCCCCCCCCCCCCCTCCACAACCCATAGAATATCGTCGTCGTACATCTACTACAACACCTATCAGGGGTTGTCAAAGTATGTTTTTCCCGTAGTGAAGGTGCAAGTCTTTCATACTCGCGTGCAAGACGAGATTTTATGCTTGCGATAAAAGCAAGAATTATGTGCTCACGTGCAAGGTGAGTCTTTAGGTGCTTACGATGTGATGCAAGGCTAAATATTGAAGGGTCTAAGCAATCCCCATCTTGAACTCGATCATGTCGCTATCCACGAACCTCGAACTCGATCATGTTGCTGCTCCAAGTGCATATCAAAGTTTCTCGAACACTGTAATTTTTGCTTCCATGTTGTAGGGGATTGAAAAACGATTCCAACGAGCCAAAAATCACTAAATTCGGACTTAAAACGAAGAAGTTATTGGCGAAACAAGGTTTGAAAGAAGCGCGCGTGCTGTTGCATACGTGGCAGTGTTGACAGTACACATCATCCTGACATGGTAGAGAATAGCTGATGTGGCATTGCTGACCGGGCAAGGTTGGATGACGTGGCAACTGCGGATTGGATTCTGCTGATGACGTGGCAACCTGCTGACATGGCGACTGCTGACTGGACATGTTGAAGAGTTTGGCGAACGCTGACTATACCAGTCTGCTGACGTGGTGCACTAATTATGCTGACGTGGCGTGGCTGACTAGGAAACAACTGTTGACGTGGCAACTGGTTGTGGGTTTGAGACACGTGTCAGTTCTAGATTGAATGAACTCTGTTGATCTGGTACGTCGAATTTGAAGTTGGACCGAGGCTGGACATATCCTATGGACCAGATCTTGTGAATCTGACGGTGAAGATTTTCTTGATCTGGAGTTGTATGTGAATTAGGTTTCTGCAACACTTGCTGCTACAGCTTTCGGCACGCTTTATTCAACTCGTGCAACGCTTTCTTCAACCTTTCGTAACAGTTTCTTTAATTGTTTTGCAACAGTTTCTTTAACTTCGCAAAAGTTTCTTCAAGCTCGCAACGGTTTCTTCAACCCTTTCGCAACAGTTTCTTCAACCTTCGTAACGGTTCTTATCATCTGTTTTAACGGGTTTTTTTTGAAACCCTAACTCTTTTTTTCCAGATGATATTTGCATAAAAATTTGTGCATGAATTTCAAGGGTTTTGCCGCACCTTTCTCAACGGAAAAACACGATCGTTTCACTCGAATCCCCTTAGTCGGCGCCAATGTTTGTACCCATAATTACTTTTAGGCACTAAACACGATGATTTGATGATTATGTGAATTAGGGATAGAAAAAGATAAATAGAGGAGACAAATAATTTAACGTGGTTCGGCAAGTTGTGCCTACTTCCACGGAGGAATCCCATAGGGAGTGATTTTATTGATAATCATGATACAATTTCTTCGGGTTAGCTAAAGTAGGATTCCATATCCTTTTAAGGTTTAGGATACATGTATTTATAGTGTTTATGTAACCCTAATTCTGATATAAACTTGATATGCAAGCAACTTGGGAAACAAGTCTTGGAAACTTATGGAATCTTCCTTCACGGGCTAAGTGGGCTTGATTAACGGGCTTCCGGTCTATTTTATAGACGGTACAAACATCGCCCCCTCTTAACCTCCAACTTGTTGGTGGTTAAGAAGTTCTCTTTTCCCTCTGCAACGATCATCGATGACGTAACTCGCCCCCAAGCGTGAGTAGAGACATTACGAAGACGCCCCACACTGTAATTACCTGCAAAAAATTTGCTCACGTGCTAGGCGAGACTTTTTGCCAAGTAGTGGACTTGTGATGCTCGAGAGCCAGTCGAGTCTTGAGTAGAATGTAATGTGCTTGCGGCTGGGGCAAGGCTTTTTGCTCTCAATGTGGCAAGGCTAAATCGCTCGCTGCTCGGGCAGGCTGGTTGTTGCTTGTGTTGAGTACGAGTCTTTGGACCAATATCGGGCATTGGGCTCATGGTCGATACGAGACTTTGTGCTTGCCAAGCACTACAGGAAAAATATACATCTACAACTGGAAAACTACAACCTTTTGTTAAAGGTCGTAGTACGTCCCATGTTTTACAACCTTTTTCAAAGGAAGTGTTGTAGAATGGCATCAGTACCCACCACTAGAACCAAAGGGTTGCGACAAGAAAACAAACGACAACTCTTTAAGAAAAAGAGTTGGCATCAACCATCCTTACAATTCACAAGTTTGGGGTTTTTGTGTTATTTTTGTATGAAAATGTACAACAACCTTTATAAGAGTTGTTGAAGAACAAAAATATGAAAATAAAAAATAGTGTTGAAGGGATTCAAACATGAACCTACCATGCGTTAGTCTAACCTATCAACCATCCTTACACTTCACAAGTTTGGGTTTTTTGTGCCTTTTTTTTGGTATAACTACCTTTATAAGTTGTTGAAGACAACCAAAATATGATAATAAAAAATAGCGTTGAGGGATACGAACATGAACCTACTATGCGTTAATCTAACCCATCAACCATCCTTACACTTCACAAGTTTGGGTTTTTTGTGTGTGTTTTTTTTTATACTAACTTCATGTCAACCTTTGACGACCTTTATAAGAGTTTTAATAACAAAATATGATGTTCAAAAATAAGGCTCGGTCACCTGAGCTGCAAATAGCACGAAGCCTTCTGTGTAAACAATCACAGACATTCTACAATGACAATGCACTTTTGTTAAATTTTTGTAACGGATGGTTAAATTTTTTCACTTATGCAAAGTTTTATGCACTTTTGCTAAAAAAATTCACTTCTGCAAAATTTTACGACAAAATTTTCCGCGCCAGGTTCAGTATCGAAGTCTACTATGTGTTAGTACAAGTCATCAACCATCCTTCCGGATTCACAATATATGTCGTTTTGTGCTTTTTTTTTCATCATTATTCACTACCTTTATAAGAGTTGTGTTGAGGTATGAACACTTCTGCTAAATTTTTCTCACTTCTGCTAAATTTTATTCACTTCTGCAAAAAAAATTCTCACTTCTGCTAAAAAAAATTGTCATCACTATTGACCACCTTTATAAGAGTTGTCATAGAGGTATAAACACTTATGCTAAATTTTTCTCACTTCTGCTAAATTTTATTCACTTCTGCTAAAAAAATTTCTCACTTCTTCTAATTTTTTCTCACTTCTGCTAAAAAAAAAATTCATCACTATTCACAACCTTCATAAGAGTTGTCGTAGAGGTATAAACACTTCTGCTAAATTTTTCTCACTTCTGCTATATTTTATTCACTTCTGCAAAAAATTCTCACTTCTGCTAAATTTTTCTTACTTCTGCTATAAATTATTTTGTCTTCGGTTCTGCTAAAAATAAATATAGGTGTTAGATGATTGAACCACTGCCTTTTTCTTCACGTGAATAGTGTTGGGGGGGCGGGTAAATATCCGTCAGTGCAGCGTAGCGGAGTGCAAACATCCAGGGACCACCGAAGTGTTTTTACTTCACGAAGCACAGGATCCTCACGGACGGACAGAGATGGTCGTACGCCGGAGAATGCCGCCGGGGTTGGCCGCCAAAACCCTGCTGCTGCCGCCGGAGAAGATGATGTCGCCGGAGTAGATAACCGTGCCGGAGAAGACCACCATTTCCGGAGAAGACAACCGTCGCCGGCATGCCGCTGGTGACCTGCTGCTGCACCGTCATGACATCATGCTTACATCAGCGACGGTATATGCTGACGGTGTTAAGAATATATTGACGGCGTTAGGAATATGCTAACAGCGTCAGGAATATACTGACGGCGTTAGGAATATTCTCACGGTGTTAAGATGGTAACGGAATATTCTCCGAATATTCTGACGAAGTCACCGTTTGCTGACATCATGGTTCGCTTACGTCATGCTGATGTCACTGCGTATCTGTTCTTCTGACTGTGTTCTTTCTTGCTGGCGTGGCAGCCACTGATTGGTCATGCTGGTTGACATGGCGTTATTGATGTGGACCTTCTTTGCACTTATTTGGTTGGTTGCACATGGGCTTGTACATTGAGTGTTTTTAAGGCCCAATTTGCCTATATTTGGCTAATATGAGAGGCATATTAGGCCTCAGTGAGCCCATTTTGTGTGTGAAATACTAGGGTACAAACATCGCCCCCTCTTAATCCATAACTCGTTATGGGTTAAGAAGTTCGGGTTCCTTAATTCTACTGGCAACTGAATTTGCATCATTCTGGAGTGTTGCAGAACTCGCCCCCAAGCGCGTTGTTCGGAGTGTTATGCAACTCGCCCCCAGGAATGTAATGATTGCGCTGGAGTGTTATATATTCTCCCCCCAAATGGCTGAGGTGCTATATAACTCGCCCCAAGTATGTAGTGGTGTCATGCTGCTCGATGATCGCGCAAGGGTGCACTTCCCTGCTGCATTTTGCTCGCGCATGGAATGAGAAGTTTAGTTTTTATGCTATCTTGAATTTGCGCAGGGGGCCAACCCTACTATTCAAGATGCGCGCAGAGTTGAGATTTGTACATTTTCACATGCCCGGATAGGTGAAAATGTTCGCCAAATTTCCTGATGTCCCATATGATGGGGGTACGTTTGGAACAGGATTAAAATGCTCGAACTGTGCATTTGCCCTATTTGCAAGGTGTTGGAGATGTTGTTGACAGCAGGCTCGAAGTGCTCTGCCTTGCCATTAGGGACTGACTGCAGATTTGAACGTCCGTATTAGCTTATAATTAAGCACGAACAATTTTGATAGAACGTGAAATACCATAATAATGTTGAATTAAATTTATGAATTGAAATAACAAGATAAGTACCTACTGCTCGACAACAGCTTCCTCTTTAAAACCTTTGCGTGGAAAACCCAGTGGGATCAAACCATCATAAAGGAAAAAGAGTGCAGCATAGCAGGATTTGAAACTACTCCTATGCGAATTTAGTTAATGATAAAACTTCTTCAAGTGGAACGAATTCCATGGCTTCTATGGTTTTGAATCTGGAGTACCATCGAGGTTCCTTAGGTAGTAGGAGCCACGTGATACTGGCCTGTCCACTATGTATGGACCTTCCCAGTTTGCTCCGAGCTTCCCACAGTTTGGTTCCATTGTGGCTGCTCGAGTCTTCTTCAAGACATATTCACCTGGTTTGAATGACCGTTCTCTGAATTTATGATCATAGCTCAGCTTGATTTCCTGCTGGTATCGGACCAACTGCTGTAAGGATGTTTCTCTTTGTTCTTCCAGCAATTCTTTATCCAAAGCCAGTATGCTGTTGTTTTTCTCAGATTTGACAGCACGAGTTTTGGTAGTCTGGAGATGTACCTCAGTGGGTATGACTGCCTCTGTCCCATAAGCCAGTGTGAATGGGAAAATCCAGTGGATCTTTTTGGGGTCATTCGATAGGACCATAAGACTCCTGGGAATTCTTCTGTACATTTTCCCTTCGCTTTCTCCAGCCTTTTCTTGAGATTGTCCATAATAACGCGATTGGTTGCCTCTGCCTGCCCGTTGCTCTGAGCATAATAAGGAGCTGAGAAATTATGGAGAATTCAGGTTCTTGCAGAATTCTTTGATCACCCCAGAATCGAACTTCTTTTCATTGTCTGATACTAACTCGTCTTGGATTCCAGATCTGCAGACGATATTCTCCCATATGAACCTTTTCACATCATGTCTGGTAACATGTACCAATTCCACTGCTTCGACCCATTTGGTGAAATAATCAGTAGCGGCTAATACGAATTTAACGCCTCCAGGAACTTTGGGGAAGTGGTCCGACGATGTCTAGTCCCCACTTAGCGAACAGAAAGGGACTTAGAACTGGATGCAATTCGTTGGCAGGCCTCTTAGGAATTGGAGCGTGCTCTTGGCACGACACACATTTCTGCGCGTATTCTTTAGCATCTTTCTGCATGTATGGCCATAAGTACCCTTGGGTAAGTATCTTGTGCACGAGACTGCGCCCTCCAGAATGGTTGCCACATATTCCATCATGAGCCTCCGCCAATATTTGTTGACCTTCTTCAGCTGATATGCATCGCAAAAATGGCTCCAAAGCTACAGGTTTCCGGTATAGCTGTCCCTCGATCATTGAATATCTCCATGCATTCTTTTTCACTCTTGAAGAGAGTTGCTCATCTTCTGGGAGTTCACTGGTTGTTAAATACCGAATATAAGATTGACGCCAGTCTGAAGCGTTTTCAGCAGGATTGCCTGAATCGTCTATCACTGGACTGTCAACATCCATATTTTCGATATCTTCCTGTGCTGATGTACTTACCCTCTCGCCCCCACTAGCGTGTTCGAGAGCCAGAACAAAGTGGTTGTCGAAGATGATAGGTAACTCTTGGAAATCCACTATAACAAAACGGGTGGTATCAGTATGGACTGCGGAAGATAGACATGCTAAAGCGTCTGCGTGCCTATTTTCCAACCGTGGTCGCTGCCCAATAGAGACTGATTGAATTCATTTATCAACTCTCTCATGCGATCTAAATACAAGGCCATCCTCTCTTCCTTGGCTTTGTAGGTCCCCAGAAACTGGTTAACTACTAGCATATAATCAGTTATCAGCTTCACGTTCCTTGCATCTAACTGTTTGACATCCTTTAAACCGATAATTTCTTCTTCATATTCAGCTTCATTGTTTGATGCTTGAAAGCCTAATCTGGTTGCTTTCTCGATCCTTGAACCTTTAGGAGTAAGGATGACACATCCGACTCCAGCTCCACCAACATTTGATGACCCATCAGTAAACACAGTCCATAGTGGCTCAGGTGTATCAACTTCCATTGTGGACTCGCCCCCAGTCTGATTTGTGGCTGACTCTATGGGTTTGTTCAACAACTCTTCTTCTTCTTCGGTAACCGTTTCTATGTCGTCCACGGGAAAATATGCTAACAGTGCTACCAGAGTGTGTCCCTTCTCTGCAGTTATGGTTTCGTACTTGATTTCATACGCCCCCAGGAAATTGGACCATATGGCTAGTCGTCTGGAGTCATCAGCACGTTCCAGGATTCTCTTCAGCGGATATTCAGAGTAGACTACGATCTATCTCCCTTGGAAATATGGTTTGTGGCGACGAGATGCATGGAACAGTGTAAGCGCTATCTTCTCAAAAAAAATTGTGCCGTGTTTCCGCTCCCGTCAGAGATTTACTGACGAAGTAAACAGGATTTTCATGTGGATCCGTAACAAATAGCATTGCACTTACAGCGTTCTCCGTCACATCCAAATAGACTCCGATAGGTTGTCCAGTTTTGGACTCACCAATACTGGAGGAGTTGACAAATACTGTTTGATCTCATCGAAAGCTTTTTTCGCACTCATCCGTCCAACCAAAGTTCATTGCTTTCTTCAAAACATCAAAGAATCGTTTGAATCAATCCGACGAGCGTGAAATGAAACGATTTAAAGCTGCTAATCGTCCCACTAGCTTCTGGACCTCCTTCTTCATTCTTGGGGATGGCATCTCTCTGATCGCTCTGATTTGCTCCGGATTCTCCTCGATTCCTCTGTGCGTCATCAAGTATCCAAGGAACTTTCCCGAGGATAGCCCGAATGAACATTTTGCTGGATTGAGCTTCATATGATATTTCCTCAAGATATCGAACGTCTTCTGTAGATCAAGAAAATGCGATTCCTTTTGCTCAGATTTTACTACCATATCGTCGATATAAACTTCCATCATCTTCCCAGTCAAATCCTTGAACATATGGTCTACCAAATGCTGGTAGGTCGCCCCTGCGTTCTTTATCCCGAACGGCATTACAGTATAGCAGTAAACTCCTCTGTCAGTCACAAAAGCAGTATGCGCTTGATCTTCCTCGAATAAAGGTATTTGGTTATACCCCGAAAAACCGTCCATGAATAACAGTCTCCCGTACACTGAGGTTGCGTCCACCAAATCTCTTATCCGCGGTAGCGGGTACGGATCACTCGAACATGCTTTATTTAAATCAGTAAAATCGATACAGACACGAATTTTACCATTCTTCTTTGGAACGGGTACGACATTAGACAGCTAGTGAGGATATTGCACTGATCGAATAAAGCCTGCTTCCAACAACTTTTCGACTTCTGCGGTGACTCCATCTTTTTTTTATTTGCGCCATATTCCTAATTTTCTGACGAACTGGATGAAACTTCTCATCGATATTTAGCCTGTGGCGGGCTACATTCGGATCTATCCCAGGCATCTCAGCAAAACTCCATGCGAAAACGTCAACGTTTGCCCTTAACAATGTAATAAAACCATCGCGTTCGTGTGCAGGCAGATCTGCCCCTACGAACGTGGTTTTGTGCTTCTCATCTCCAATCTGGACCTCGATCAGTTTCTCGACGGTTGGGGGTTCAGCCGCATCCTCTCCCACATATGATTCTGGAGGGAGAGGAATCTGTAATTGCTATTTTTATTCGACTCATAGGAAATGATTCCCGCTAACTTCTGACTTCTTGTATTCATCCATAACACTCTCATGACACTTGTGGGCGGCCATTTGGTCGCATCTAACTTTCACGACCCCTTCAGGGGTAATAAACTTCAGACATTAATGATATGAGGATGAGACTGCACCGATCGCATGCAGCCAGTCTCGTCCTACGATCGCATTATAGGGAGCTCGACAATCAAGCAACAAGAAATTTCCTAGAACGGACTTGTCAGCCACTGTTATAGGCATCTTCACTTTCCCAATCGCCTTTGTAACTTCGCCACTGAAAACGATAATTGGATTTTCATCCTCTTCGATCAAGTCGTGTGGGAGATTCATAGAGGAATAGGCTCCTGAAAATAGCACGCTCACTTAGCTTCCCGTATCCACCAGAATACGGTGTACACGAAACATGCCAATCGAATAACGATAACATCATTGTGGGGAGCATATACACCTATCATGTATGCTTCAGAGAACTCGATCTTTGTGCATCCAATCTCCCGAATTTCTGCTCCCTTTCCACTGACAAAATCGAATTGGTTTGTCACGTACCATTCCTTTAACTGCCTGAGCTTTCTTCTGGTCTCATCTTCCGATGCCCGCCTGGTCATTGAATGGATCCTGGCGTGACTGACATTAATCACATGTGCGTTAATCACATGTGCTTTTCCAAATTGTCCAGGACCTTTCCCAAAATCCTTTTTCATGTACTCTTGTAGTTTTCAAGCGTCTATCATTCGCTGGACTTCAATCTGTAAAGAGCGGAAATTCTCAGTCTTGTGACCATGGTCTTTATGAAAGTTGTAGTATTTGCTCTTATCACGTTTCTCACGTGTCTCCGCTGGCAAAGGACGAGGGGGGCTCAAATCCTTGCTTATTTTCTCATACAACTCTATAAGACGTATGTTCAATGGTGTCAGCTTCATATCATGATATTTCTGATATCTAGTTTCCATTCGTTCCCCTTGATTTTTCTCTCGAACTTCACCTTGATCGTTATGTTGTCCACTCGAACGGTTCTTCGACTTGTCTTTCTTCCCATCATTTGGATGACTGGATGATCTGTTAACTTCTCTTGTCTCTCGAGCTTTGGAATCATCCTCCACTCCAGCGTATTCTTCTGCTCGATCATACATTTCTTCCAAAGTCTTTGGTGGTCTCTTGACCAAGGAACCGTAAACACCTCTTTGATCATGCTGGTATGCTTGTTTGTAAGACGCAATGATGACTTGATCATTGGCACCATCCACGTCGGCTAACTCTTGCTTGAAGCGTCGAGTAAACTGTCTGATGCTTTCCTCCTTCCGAATTCCTAGAAGGAACAATGCGTGGCATCCCTTCCGATCACGGTTGTTGTATTTGTAGTTAGAGTAGAATTCGTCAATCAACTTATGGTAAGTACCGATCGAATGTGTCGGGAGCTGATTGAACCACATTATTGCTCCTCCTGTCAGTGACTGTGGAAACATCTTGCACATCAACTCATCGTTGTACTGCCACAGAGTCATGGCAGTTTCATAGTGTAAAACATGCTGATCTGGATCATCTGTTTTCTCATCGAATTCTGGCAGCTTGGGAACCTGAAAATTCATTGGCGACCAGAATTCTCTGATATTCAGTTTGAAAGGAGCTCATGCGGCTCGGTGCAACCTGTCCATCCTTTCCTCTCTGGAGCGTTTTTTCGACATTACTTTCTCGATCATCTTGCAAAGGCGAGCATCCGTTATTGCGTCTACGTCGCCATCAGAGTTACTATCTTCCTGCTCATAGTCCTGATCCTATGGAATATCAACTTTATATCTCATTCTTTTCCTTTGGGGTCCAGTGGACGACCTTCCATCTCTGCCTTGCTCCGAAAGAGCATAGTAATCGTGTGAAAATTCTCTCTCATCGTGCCGATCTCGAACCTCGTCTTCGTCATTCCGGAGACGTTTTGAGCAAGTGCTAGTTCTGCCGTACTATGCTGAGTTGTAGTTGGACGTGCTCGGGTTCCAGCTCGCCGGCTCGTACACGCCTTCATTTAGGTAGATCTCTAGTGACCAACAGATTCCTCTATGGTCTATCAAGATCGATCACTTCTTTGTTTTGGTCTTCCTCTTGTGGGTTAACTTGACTTTCAAGGCGCTCCCATACAGAACGACCCTTCTGGTTGTTCAGATTACCATTCCTTGGTCGAGACTGGTTCTCACGCTCTAATCTCAGGAGTGCGTTCTCTTTTTCCACCTTGTTCAGCTGACGGCGCAACAGTTCTTCCTCTGTACTAGGAGTCGCGGTTCGTCCGTCTCGCTGGTCCTGTCGATCGTTATTCCTCCCTGACGGACTGCCGAATACATGTCCTCTGTTTCCTGGATCTTGTGGGTTTTCTCCATCAACATCCATTCCTTCTTCTTCGATCATCGGTTGTTTTTCGCTTCTCCGTTTAAGATCTGGGGTTTTGTCACGAAAACGATTTCGATCTCGACTACGATCTAAGGCTCTGCCATGAGCACGATCTCGATCTCGACCACGATCTAGGGATCTGTCACGAGAACGATCTCGACCCTGTCTGTTTCCAGTGGGTTCTGCTAGCGCTGACTGAACCTCAATCTCGTGCCTTTCAGCCTCTCGTCTCCTGCGCTGTTAAGAATTGCTAATGGATTCGACCCTTCGCGTGGTTTGTTTGACTACTGCCATAACTCGATTTGGGAAAACACGATTATCTTTTCTCGAGTCCCCTTAGTCGGTGCCAATGTTTGGATGGTAAAATATACTTCTACCTCAAACACGAATCTGATGGAAATTAGTAGATGATCGAACCGCTGCCTTTTTCTTCACGTGAATAGTGTTGGGGAGGTGAATATCCGTCCGTGCAGCATAGTGGGGTGCAAACATCCAGGGACCACCGAAGCGTTTTTACTTCGCGAAGCACAGGATCCTCACTGCCGGACGGAGATAGTTGGACGTCGGAGGATGTCGCCGGGGATGGCCGCCGGAATGAGCCGTCGGCAACCTGCTGTTGCCGTCGGAGAAGATGATGTCGCCGGAGTAGATGACCGTGCAGGAGAAGACGACGCTGCCGGAGAAGACCACCAATGCCGGAGAAGACAACCGTCGTCGGCATGCCGCTGGTGACCTGCTGCTGCACCGTCATGATGTCACGCTGATATCAGCGATGGAATATGCTGACGGTGTTAAGAATATACTGACGGCGTTAGGAATATGCTAAAGGCGCCAGGAATATACTGGCGTTAGGAATATTCTCACGGTGTTAAAACGGTAACGGAATATTCTCCGAATATTCTGACGACGTCACCGTTTGCTGACGTCATGGTTCGCAGACGTCACTGCCTATATGTTATGCTGACTGTGTTCTTTCTTGTTGGCATGGCAGCCGCTGATTGGTCATGCTGGTTGACGTGGCGCTGTTGATGTGGACCTTCTTTGCACTTATTTGGTTGGTTGCACATGGGCTTGTACATTGCGTGTTTTTAAGGCCCAATTTGCCTATATTCGGCTAAAATGAGAGGCATATTAGGCCTCAGTGAGCCCATTTTATGTGTGAAATATTAATGTACAAACAATAAGTTTTTGCAATTAATAATAGTATGTTTAAGTAATAGTGGCTTACGAAGTCCTTCACACATAGTTTCGCATCCATGTCGGGCGGAATCATATTTCAAATTATCTCTAGGGTTGTGTCCACTTTACTTTGGATCAAACTTCTTCCCTTGCGTACATCTCTCGAAGCAACGAGAAGAAGCAACGGAAGCTTGACTGAACTGCAAGAATCAAAAAGCACATAAACAATAATGATACTGCGACTTTCCTTTTCATCTTAATAATTTACTGTGATTGTAATAAATGTAGATAGATAAAAAAAAGATAATGATAGTGGTGATTGTTGTTAAGAATTACTGGCCAGGTACTTTTTCCTTCCCTCTTAGACCCTTTATGTTCGACAATGTATTCATATGCCCAAAATGATGATTTTTTTTTAGCTTAGTAATAACAAAATGGATCAGAAAATAATGGATCAATTTTTAGCTCTTTTATGAAAGTAAGGACACAAATAATTGAGATTTTTGCCGGAAAAGGACTTACAAAATCCGCATATATAGTCAACGTACTACTGAATTCCAAAAACAACAAACATGACCAAAAGGGAAAAATATGACCAATCAAAATGATGCCCATGTCCCAACACACAACTGCATGATGAATGCGGTTGGAGCATTTTTTGGAGTGCACAAATCAACTGGACCCATGTTGATGGTACACAGCACTCGACACTATTTAGTTAACTGGTCAATAGTATGTTTTTTGAGTGTCAAGTAGGAGTACACCCGAGTGCTTGGGTCAGTCAACTGGAATAGTCAACGGTCAATTGTACGTTTGTGGTACGTTATGGGACTCAATGAGTCCCCGTTTGATCAAAATAGTTGCTAAAAGTCAATTTTCGAGAACAAAAAAGGTATAAAACGATTGCTAAAAGTCCAAAATGTTGCTTTTGGAATTTCCGATCAGGAAAAGTAAGTGCGGAGAATTTTGCCCTTTTTTAAGTTGTGTTCCGGGAAACAGCTCCAAATAATTTTCAACAAATCCAATTAAAGATAGGCCGTTGGCCTTTCTCGTTGTACGACTTAGAAGGTGTGTGTGACTGACAACTGCAGATTTCTCATCACATATAAAGGCCTTCTTTCTCTGCCAGGAATTCCAATTGTTTTGATTTTAGGTTTGATTTAGGATCAGAGATCGATTCTCGAAAACATTTTCTTTCTTTAATACACACTGTTCCTTCATTCTCAAGTAACCGTATGTTCTTTGCGAACGAAGCTCCTCCATAGCCTAGTGAGTAAATTTGTAAATTATACTATAATTGAAGAATATGTCTATATAATCTATTCGTCTGGAATCTCGACTTAGTTTTGCAAATTTCCTGCCAAAAATGAATTATATACGCATAAGTCTAAATTATCAAACTCTACGGGTTGTATAAGGCTAACCCCTATGGGCTAGATTGAGCTGCTAGATTGGACAAAAAGTGTTGC
Organism: Papaver atlanticum; assembly: GCA_023531105.1. Classification (NCBI taxonomy): domain Eukaryota; kingdom Viridiplantae; phylum Streptophyta; class Magnoliopsida; order Ranunculales; family Papaveraceae; genus Papaver; species Papaver atlanticum. Next base: position 991,107 of record JAJJMB010008884.1, on the reverse strand, counting down.
AAATCAAAAAAAAAGTGTGGCCTAAAAGTTAACACTACTTCTCTCTCCTAGCAAGTGCCCGCAGTTCAACTCACAGCGAGATTGAAACGCTAAATCATTCAGCGCTGAAAAAGTAACCTTAGATCTGAAGCGTTCAGCGCTCACAAAAATCAAAAAAAATCACACAGATCACAAAAATCACAAAATTTGATCTGACGGCTGAAATTTAAAGCGCTGAACCAAACAACGTTGGGCAGTGGTCCCAGCTGACGTGGACTACTAATCTAGCTGCTAGATTAGAGCAAATCCTATGGGTAGTGTAACTCTTTCATTTGAAAGAGTGCACTACCGATTTGAGCAAATTAGGGTCTCCAATGGGTAGGTTTCAACCCACTTTTCCCCCAAACCCGTTTATACACTCGAACGAGTGGTTGGGAGTGTCGCACTAGACGGGGGATATCCCCCGTCAGGAAGAACAACAAACGGGAGACAGTCTCCCGTTTATGAAATAATTTATGTTTTGACTGGGGACAGTCCCCCGTTTTCTTTGTTTTTTTTCCTTTTACGGGGACTGTCCCCCGTTTGATGGATTTTTAAGATACAAACGGGAGACTGTCTCCCGTTTGATATTTGAAAAGTTAGGGCAACTTTTACCAAAAACTATATTATATGATGAAATTGATATAAAAAAACGAGTTTTGGGGTTATTTAGATTTACCTGTTTTGGTTAATCAGTGGGTTACATTTGATTTCGCAAGAACTTCGATTGTTTGAGGATGATCAACTAATCAAGAGGAGAGTGAAAGGGAGAAGATGAAAAAAGAAGAGAACGTGAATGAAGAATGAAAAAGATCCAGGAGAAAATCATGTTTATTCGAGATGCTGTATAGACGGGGGACAGTACCCCGTTTTTTTTTTTTTTAATCTCTAGACGGGGGACCATATGCCGTTTGTTTTCAAAAAAAAATTATTAACGGGGGGCGGTCTCCCGTGTAGTGCTTCTTTTATATTTGCCCATAGTGGCTTCACTCGTTTATATGGACGAGCAGTCTTTCATTTGAACCAGTTAGTCTCCATTTGGAGACTACCCATAGGATATGCTCTTAGCAGTCTCATAGGACTTAGGAAGTTGCCCTAGCTGACGTGGACTGCTAGATAAACTGCTAGATTTGAAGACCATAGGACTTAGCCTAATGCTTTACCACGACATAACCAAATTACTATTCTCTATCGTATTTTTGACTTCTAAAAATATTACATACACCAATTTAATTTCTATACCACCAACCTACATATTTTTTTGTTGATTGTATTACATATCAATGTTAGTTCATTTCGATCATAAAATCATAGTACCTATGGTGAGATTATGTTAAAAATAATTTTTTTATAGGCTGAATTTTTTGTATGTATGCCGTTTCGAATTATGCGAAAATAGCAAATCGTTGACCAAATAGCGGACCAGATACACATTCTGCAAAAACGAATAATACTCATACGTTTGACAACGAAAACAAAACTGAAACGAAGCAAGTTTGACAACAAAAACAAAACTGAAACAAAGCAAGTTTGACAGCAATATTTAGACACAGAATATACTTAATTTGATTAACCAAAAATACGCAGGCCATTGGTTGAACTAAATGAAGTCTTCATTATTGAGCAAACTAAAGAAACACACTGCTGCAACCACTCATCTAAGCATTATCAGCATTGTCGTTGAAATGCTTAGTATTATTATCAAATACGACCTAAACAATCTTGTGAAAGTGATTCAATATGTGGTTTGTTTTAGTTACTAGGAATGTTTTTTGATGACGGATTCATTAAATTAATGAGAGAATTACACAACTAGTACACTTACAGTGTTTGTATGATTTGTAATAAAGTGATATGTTCTTGTGACTGAAGACTGAAGACTGTTCTAATTCGTTTGTTGGCAGCAGATGAAGCGACGGGTTGAGTATGCATTGAAGCATATCAGTGAGTCTTGTGTTGCAAACTTGCAATGTTGGTGTAGTTTCTTATACTTCATAATTTTTTCTTTAAGAAAGTTGGCATGTGTGTAATGAATGTCATCTCTGTGGACCCATGGTTAGTGTGTGTTTGAATTGTGAAGTAGAATAAGTAGTATTTCTGCTACTTAACCTCTCACACCCCCTCTCTCTAAAACAAGATAAATTCGATTTGAAACACATGAAGGTGATGAGCAGGGAATGTTTTGGATGATCATTGGCCTCCTAGATTTAAGTAAACACAGGTGTGATATATCTATTCAAACTTATATAGTTTGTGTTTTAATAACCAATTTCATATGGTTTTGATGTTGTTTCTTGTTGATTTTTCCAGATGATTGATGAAATGCATACAGCTGGAAGACCAAACCAGTGCTGATAAGTGAGGCCCTGTTTTTGAATTGTCTTCGATATTTTCTGCATCTCCTACTATACGTGCGTCATGATACAATACAATAAGCCGTGCAACTACTTTGGTACATCTTCCTACTTTGTTTTGCATGTAAAAGGGAGTTAATGGGCATCTAACATTTAATACTTGTGTTGACTGGTGTTGCAGGAGAAAGCTCCATGTCAAGCTAATGCTTTCAAAAGGAAATCTGAATGGAACTTATCTTGCACTGCATGTCTGCATTAGAAAAGTTAGTTCTCCTCCCAAATAAATTTGTAAAAGGTTCCTAACTTTTCGGTCAAATTAGGGTCTGGGTCGTAGAACAAGCACTTGATGCACTAGGGTCTTAGACTGACTTTGACCGTTAATTTGTTTACCATAATGCCCTTAAGAAGTTGTTAAATGACATAGTATCCTAACACTGGTTAAAAACTTAACGGGACAACTAATCTTACCCGTTTTATAACTTTTGTTTGATTTCTTTTTTTACAAACTCAGATTTTCAAGACAGATACTTTCCCCTCAACCTATTTGTTCTTTGAAACTGAATAAGTAGGGGTAGCAGCAGCACCTCCACCTAATTCGTTCATTACTTGAGCTTGAGATGGGTGTAATTAGACTCCTTACACTAATAATAAGCATACCGTTTTGGTAATGTCTCTTTTAATTTGGTTCTTGATTGTAATAATGGGTTATTTCATTTGGAGAACTATGGGATTTATTCATTTTTGTGATAGTATATTCTCAATAGCGAAATCATAAAGGTAAGATTTTTGGATTTCTCATTGCATCTTAATTATTCATAAATGGAAGCATAAATTATTTTGTTAGTGAATAATTGATTTGATTTTTTGATTCTTTATATCAACAATGATTCATTTCTACGGCTTGTATTTCTCACTGGATTTGGAATTTATTATGTAAATTAAATTAATCATGGGACATATTTCCGGATGTTTTTATGATTAGTTCAAGTTCCGTTTAGGTGTTTGTGGAAATGTCTCAATGAAACTGAATTGAAGGAACCTTTCAGTAGGGATCACTTTAAGGTTAGCTGGAGAGAGGAATCTAGGTAGGTTACTTCATTCACCATGAACTCTTGTTTAGATAGAACTGCAATATAATATGGATATGGAATCAGGTTTTGCATACTCTGATAGCATCACAGAAATGGGATCTACAATTTAGTGTTTATAACATTTTTGAAGAGTAGAAGAATAACTACGGTAGAAAGTAAACGCTAGTGTGAATCTGTTCGTTTTCATTATGTTGAGTCTTTGAGAGCTTCCAACCATCTTTTTTTTTTTGTTACTGAACTTGATTGAATATAAGTGCGTTGGCTTAGTGATTCAATTGGTTCATCAATGGTGTAATTAAAGGTCATAAAGATGAGGGTATTGCTTTTACTTAACTACTATCATATTTTTGAGTACTTACATCCATTCATTTGTGTTGTTTTTGATTAATCTCAGGTGTCCTGTTCTAACACGAGCCAACAGTTTTACACAGTAACTAAAAAGTTAACTTGGTCAAGATGGAGGTTAACTTGACCATATTCAAAAAAGTCAACTAATAGTTGACTTGACAGTCTCTATCAGTCTACGACCCTAGTGCATCAAGTGCATGTTCTGACCCTAATTTGACCAAAAAGTTACGACCCTTTTACAAAATATCTCAATTTATTTAGGTTGTCCTCGGTTCATTCTTACGTGGTTTCTGTTCTACGCAATTTGTAGTTTCTTTACCTGTATCACCAGTTCTGAACAATTTGGGTGTTGGTTATGCAGATTTTTCCGGGAAACGACCTAAACAAATTAGACTTGTACAACCAATTGGAAGCTATTAGTTCACTGGGAGAATTGTTTAAGGTACTTATCTTCAATTCAATTCAGATTCTCGCATATTTATAGAGAAGGAAATTCGGTAGCGGATTTACTAGCTAAATGGGGTGCAACTTCAGGGTCTCAATGGTGGGATCAACCACCTTCGTTCATTCGATCTGCCATGGGAAGTGATAGATCTTCTCTTCCTACCTACAGATTTAGATAAGTTTGTAACATGTCGTTTTTTCTTTTGTTTTTCTTTGTTCCTCTCTTCTCTTTTTGAGGTCAGGCCCTGCCCCCTCTTTTCTTTTTTCCTTTCATTTTCAATAAAATCTCCTTGCGAGCTTGTTTAAAAAAAAAAAAGACTTGTACAACCAAAACATCTGATGAGAAGTGAGTATTTCTTCGTTGTGTGTGCACTTTATTCTCAAACATATGACTTAATATTGGTAGTTCTTGTCTATAATCGTAACAACTGAAGTACAACTTTTTGTTTGATGTTAACTTTTTTTGTGTTTCTCTCCAGGTACTTAAAGGTAACTGACAGAAGATGGTGAAACATTGAAGGTATACAACAATACTCTCTCTGACTTTAGATCTTAATGATTTTTTGGGATTCTTCTCTACTATGATCGTGTTGATGTATATTTGTCAAAGAGAATTTGAGCTGAATTAAAGTTGAACGTATTTCTTTTGTTTATTTATGAACAATTCACCGATTTATAGTAAAACAGTGGAAAGTGTTGGAGCAAGTTGATGAAGAGCTGATGTAAAGAGATGTAAGAGCAGCATTAAGTCTCGTGAAGGAGTTAGCGGGAAACCTGGTGGTCTTTGTTGCTCTGGGCACAGCAAGGAAGGTAACTATTTTAGTTTGAAAGGTATCTTCAACTTGCTGCTTTTTTAGGATATAATACACAAAATTACATTACCATTCTTTCACCAATGGGGTCAAAGATCCCACTAGTAGAATGCAATTCACAAAACACACCATGTGATATGCATCATATATTGGAAGCAGGCACCTATATATTTCATTAGCACTATATTATTTTGTCGCAAATCTTTCTTTCATCGATTTGGAGTGACAAATTGTCTCTCTATTTAACTGACCAGCCAAATAAATTCATGTTGCAAATTTTGATAGTTAATTTGTTTTGTCAATCAAATTTTAATATGTATATTTGCTGTCATACTTTGCTGGTTGATTTCTGGAAGCTTTCATCCTTGAGGAGGGAATTTGGTCCAGTTTTCTTTGGTGAACTTTGCATTGCTGGTTACTGCCAAAGGTTGGGAGATAGTTATAGATCAAGAAGGTTGTTGGTTGTATTTTCCCAAATGTTTCAGTTTTGTAATGTGAATTTAGAATGGTTGCAAATTGTTGCTTTGGGATCAAATAGTACTGGATATGATTATGAATAAGAATTGTAGTTTCTCCAACATTCTTGTTATAAATTTGCACTTTAAGAATTTGAATCTGAGCACATGCATGACATGAACTGAAGTACATTTTCAGGTCATCGGAACCGGACATTTTCAGGTAGCCGGCACCTGACATTTTAAGGTAGCCAGAACGTGACCGTGGTCACCTGAAAGTACCCCGTAAACATTAGACACATGGCGTTTCTTCATTGGTCAGAAAATAAGACAAATGTCATCTCTTTATTAGTCACTTGAACAGTTATATAAAGAGGTAGCAAAGGTTATAACACTATATTTACATTACAAAATAAATATAAAGTGTAAAATGTCAATAGTTAGGATAAATATTGTAATGAAAATGAAGTGTTAGCCTATTTAACTTTCCTAATGGATTAAAAGAGTTGGATAAAATCCTAACACATTATATAACTGCCTATGGGTAACCATTTTTCTTAGTTAGGGAAATTAGCTTCTATTTTCCCCTAACACTTTCCTTCCATTACAAAAACTTTGAATTTGGTGTAGTGGCAAAACAGAATATCACATCCAAACTAGCCATCAAAGCGTTGTTTGCAAATTGGCTAGCTATTTGAACTAGGTGTTCACTACTAGAACAATAGTTGTTGGCGGAAAAATCAATACACAAAGGCTGTTGGTCGTCTTTTTGCTGCATACCACGGTGGGGTCTTCCACTGGGGTGAAGTCAAAATATAAGTTAAAATAAGAACTCATTTTCTCCAACAGTTGCAACAAGGCGACTAATGGTGCTAGTAACATGATCAGTCATAGCTGCTCGAGAACGCGTGGTCCATTTAATCCAGGACCTTTCCCATTTCCATTACTTTGTTTGCATTTGCACTTTCAAAAATGAATTTTACACCTTCTTTAACTTGATCATAGGTTTTTTTACCCACCCATGAACATTACGTTTAGACAATAATATACGCTATTGTTTTGCAATATTGGGTGTTTGAAGCAAGAACTTAAGATGGTAATCAAACTTGAAACATCACCATCGTCAGATATACTAGTGGCTTCTTCCTTTGGTGAACCATTTTGTCTTTCATTATTAGCTGAGGGAATAGAATTATCTGTTACCAATCTAGTAATTTGTTGATGCACTTGGTATAGCTGAATGATCTTAATTTCCTTTTTGTTTTCACGTATCGGGAAAGAAGATATATTAAGAAATTAAACTTTAAATTAAACTAGAAGCACCCATATTGGCATTTTGTTTTGGAAAAATATATTCGTGGCACGCATAGCAATGAGATCATCAGTCAAATAATACTCTTTCAAAACAAAAACAAAAAATGTACACAAAATTTCAGTTACCTTCTTAATCCATGGGGTAATCAGCTGCAAAACAAGAAAACATTGTGGGGTGGGGGTGGGGGAATTAAAAAAAATAGCCAATTTACGAATTATGTAAAATGAATCAAAAAAGATCAGTACCAAGTCTTTGCAATATATTATATATATATATATATATAAGTAAAAGTGGCTTACGAATTTGTTCACGTGATCGTTGGCACTCATCTTCGCAATCAAATCGAAATTTTTCATCAAAACGATCATCCTTGTATCCTTTGTAGTGAGGATCATCTTCGATACGACGCTCAACAGCCTGACTGAACTGCACTTCCACAACAAGAATCAAAATGCACATCAGCAATAATGCTGCAACGTTCCTCTTAAAGGCCATCTCGCTTACTATGATTGTAATAAATTCAGATAAAAAGACGATGATGGTGATAATTATTTTTAAGAACTACTATCTAAGTATTTTCTTGTTTTTGCTATTTATATGCCCGAGATGATGACCTTTTTTAGACTAATAATAACAAAATTGGATCAGAAAATAATGGATCAATTTTTATCTATTATAAAAGTAAGGACAAAAATAATTGTTAACAAATCTTACTAAAGGTAGGCATTTTCATCGGACCATAATAATTCCAAGTACAATAATCTCAGCAATAAGAGTCTTACAAATTTTTAAATGCTTCATGCCGTAAATTCTACTCTTGACATAATTCTTTTTGCACCAAACTGCCGAATGATAAAAATTCTAAATCGAAAGCGTTCAGTAAATATAAACTGAAATAAAAGAAGTTTGACAACAAAAGACTAAACTGAAAGAAAGCAAGGTTGACAGCAAATTTGAGACAAAATAAGCTTAATGTTATTGAGCAAAAACAGGCAGGTCACTGGTTGAACCAAAATAAGAAGAACATGAAGTCTTCATTATTGAGCAAACTAAAGAAACACACGGCCGCAACCACTCTTGTCAGCATTGTCGTTGAAGTGCTCAGTATTATCATCAAGTACCTAAAACAAAACAAAACAACACATCCAAACTAGCTATTAAAGCATTGATCACAAATTGGCAAGCTAGTTGAACTAGGCGTTCATATATAGATACTAACCTCCAAGAGCCTTGACAATACCCGACTATCCAGCTTTTTTTAGTTTGCAATTCCGACTATCATGACCTTCCTCTTTACATGTTCTGCAAATTCTTGATTTCTTTTTCGCCGTGGAGATACTTGTATCAATATCCATAGACTTTTGGGAGGGTGCTACCTATTCATGATTTATGGAAACAACATAAGTATCTTTGAATATTTTAAGACAATATACACATGTAATGAATATACGAGTTTAGTTTTGCACCTGTGGTATCAAAAGAGAGTCATTATGCAGTAAATGCATTTGTTGTTGGATAATTGACGTTTCTCCCGTTCGGTTCATGGTCGCTTCATCCACCTTACCACCTGAAAGAGTCCTGTTGTGTTATTTGCTAAGGTGATATTACACTTAAAAGTACATATGTATAACAAACGAGACTAACCTCTTTTAGTTGAACTTTTTGGTACTCGAATTTCCAATGAACCGTTTGTCCGTTTTCTCGATTGGTCTCTGAAAACCTTTTTTTGTGGGTCTCGCAGTACTTCCTCCTCAGTCACATTTGATATCCGGTCTGGATTTGGGTTGGAAGTACTCTTCTGAACAATGGATTCTTGTTCCTTTGGTGAACTAATGTGTGCCTCTATCTCTTTTTCCACTCCTAGCATAGACGACTTAGTCAACTCAAATAATTCTTTGGAGTTTGAACGACAGCACTTTACTGCAATCCTCTGGGAAATCTGTGACAACTCACTATAGCACAGTGTAGCAGATGGATCGTTTTCATTTGGGATTAAATCCCCCGAAGTGTCGAACACTACTTCATTTGTAACTTCTCTAGACCACCTCTTTAAATAATACTGTGGAGGTAGATTTTTGTACTGTAAGTCATGGAAAACCTTTAGTACATGGCCGCAAAGAATCCCACTAAGTTCGAACATCCTACAAGAGCATGAAACTGAATTCTCCACGCTATTGTATGTAAGTGTACGTATCCTTCTTACGTTGCCAATATCTTTTACCTTGTAAATACAAATCACTCCATCTTCTTTTTCCATTTCCAATAACAACCCAATAATTAACTTTAGCTCTTCTTGGAAAATACTGAACATTTTTCCAGTGTAAAATTTTGCTGCTTCACGCTCTACATTCCAGTGAGAAATCAAACTAGGCAATGTTTGTTGTGTATTACATTCCTCATCTTGTCGATCATTCATGGCCTAGGAGTACTCATTAAAAAATTGTCAAAGAAGAATCTTACCATTACCAAAGTAGGACTTCATAAACTTGTTAATCCTCTCCCTCCTTTGTGTTGTGGTTATTCCAGCACAAAAATAAGAACGGCGCCTGTAAACTTGAGCCCACTTCTCTCGCAAATCATATATTCCTTGTAACCACTCATTATCAATGAGTTTATAATCCTCAAGCAATTTTTTCCAGCTTTTTTCAAATTCTTCAATTGTTTTTGTATTATATATGCAAGATTTGAAATCCGGTGCAAACGATTTATACTCAGAATATGGTTTACTCAAATGCGTAGCCGCATTCTGACTTATATGCCATAAACATAGCCCATGGTCAGAATCTGGAAATACTTCTTGAACAGCTTTCAAAATTCCCTTAGCTTCACCGGTAAATACACTTGTCGGTCTCTTTTCTTCCATATCCTCCATAAAAGTATTAAACAACCACACCAAAGCATCAGCTGATTCGCCATCTATTAGTCCACATCCAAAAAGAGTAGTTTGTGCATGGTTATTTATCCCCACAAATAATGCACAAAGCATGTTGCAATTGTTCGTCCGGAATGTCGTATCGAAAAACACAGCATCGCCAAATAACGCATAATCTCTTCTCGACTTTGCGTCACAAAAGAAAACACCACGTATTTCTCCGTCTTCGTCCATACGAAGAGAGTGGAAAAAATGTTTGTTTTCCTGCTTCTTTTGCTTGAAATATTCTTGGAGATATCTCCCATCACCTTTCTTCAAGAATTCAACCCTTTGCTGCTGCAGTAGTTGTAGTTCTTGAAATTGCTTTTGTTGTAGTTGCAGTATTTGATCGTTTTGTTGTATAAGTAATTTTTGTCGCTGTATTTGTGCCTGCGAATCATAGGTGAGACATTGTTGCTGTAAGTGTTCTCCTAGGTTTTGATGTGAAACATCGTACATGGCTTCCTATTACAGAAAGCATTGTGAAAACCCTTATAAAGAAGAGATTATTAAGAAGAAAGAAAAGATTTAAGGAATGTGTAGAGGAATAAAAGGGAAGTGTATATATTCTATATTGAGCATGCGCATGTAAATAGCATAACAACCGTATTTTCTGTTGAGGGTTTAATCGGGGCTTGAACTGAAGGTCCATCCGGGGTTAGGCCGGAGGTTACTTCAGAATCAGAATTGGGTCTGTTTGAAAAGGTGTTTGACGTATAACTCTAAGATGATTCGATATTAATAATCTGAGTTCGAAATTTGTCAATACAAATTTCTTTATCGATTAACACAGAGAATAATCGCACAGTACGGGGCAATTTAAGAGAGATTTTGTGAAAATATGAATTACTAGGCTTTAACAGACAGTTGACTAGGGAGGGAAATTACCCCGTACATGGCTTTGTCCCTGCCTAGGCCTGGATGCACTTTGCAGCAGTGTCCTCAAAAGGTAAAACATCTAAAACTTAGATGCACTTGCAACAAAGCGACAAATGGCTCTACTACATGGTCTGTCCATAGCTGCTCAGAGGATCGTAGGATGCATGGTACATTTAGTACACGCCCTTGTTTTCAATTACACTTGCAAAAGTAACTTTTTACACCTCCTTTAACTTGATCATGGATGTTTGTATCCACCGATGAACATTACGTTAATGTGTGCCATTGTTTTGCAATATTGGGTGTTTGAAGCAAGAACTTAAGATTGGTGATCAAACTTGAAAACATCAGCACGGATGAAGATGAAGGAGGGTAAGTTTTTTTTTCTTCTTTTTTTTTGGTAATTCAAAGTAATACTTTCACAAAGAGTGTGCCAAAATTGAATTTCATATTATCAGGAAGATGATTATGAGATGACAATATCAAATACAGTAAATATTAGTCAACCCTCACTGTTATTTCATAATATTACATTTTTTTTCTTCTTTTTGATACATTTTGAAAACTGGTTGTTATGATTAATTTTTGAATAGATCAAAATAATATCGCAAAAATTAGTGTCTTGGTCAACTTCTTAATGGGTTATCTTCTAAATTCCCAGGGTAACCAGCTGCAAAACAAAACAAAAATAAACAAATAAATGCAAATTATGTAAATGAAGAATATTGGAAGTCAATTACAAAAGTTGAAAAATGATATAAGCGCTTACGATCTTCATCTGACGGTGGTTTGCAATCATCTTGGCATTTATCTTGAACGTAATGATCATCTAAACTTTGTCCTCTTTCTTTCATACGAGCATTGATATCTTGAATACAACTCTCGACGCATTCTTTGTACCTAGGAGAATCCTCGAAACGACGCTCAACAGCTTGATTGAACTGCACTTCCGCAGCAAGAATCAAAAAGCACGCAAACAATAGTACTGCCAAGTTCCTCTTAAATGCCATTTTATTTACTGTGCTTACCGTATATGTAAAAAAAAAAAAATGATGATGAATGGTGATAATTGAATTACTAGGTAGGAATTCTTTCTCCTCTTAGAGTTCTTATTACAACAGACAATGTATTTATATGCCCAATGTGTCGACTTTTCTGAGACTAATATTAACAAAATTGGATCAGAAAGTAATGGATCAATTTTTATCTATTTTTATAGAGGTATAAGAGGACACAAATAATTGTCAACAAATCCTACTTAATCTTTTAGGCTTTGAAAGCGAGTTGACTAGTGAAGGCAATTATCTATACATAGCTTCCCCCCTATCTAGGGAAGGGATGCACTTCGCAGCAGTGTGCTTTAAGGAAAAATATCTAAAGAACAAAAAGAAACTTAGATGCACTTGCAAAAGTAACTTTACACCTTTCTGAACTTGATCATGGATTTTCGTATCCATGGATGAACATTACGTTTAGACAATAGTGTGTGCCATTGTTTTGAGCATATCCTAACAGCTGCACCTATGATGATATACACCCCATGTAAATAGCATAACAACCGTATCTTCTGTTGAGTGTTTAGTCGGGCCTTGAATTGAAGGTCCATCATGGGGTTAGGCTGGAGGTGTTTGCCTTTGACGTATAAATCTGACTCACTTGGGTCATCTGGAGCTGAATTATCTAGGCTTTATTCAGTAGTGCAAGCCCAATTCTCAAAATTGGAAGAAAAGAAATTTTATAACCCCCCCGCGAATGGGTTCTTACAAAAAAGACAAATTACTTGAGTTCGAAATTTGCTAGATCATTTCCTTTATCGATAAACACAAGGAAAAATAGCAGTATGGGGCAATTCAAGAGAAATTTAGTGAAAATATGAATAGTTAGGGTTTAACAGACAGCTGACTGGAGAGGGCAATCACCCCCATACAGGGTTTTATCCCTGCTTGGGCCCTGGGTGGTGGATGCACTTTGCAGCAGTGTCCTCATCATAAGGTAAAACATCTAAAACTTAGATACACTTGCAACAAAGCGACAAATGGCTCTACTACATGGTCTGTCCATAGTTGCTCGAGGATTGGAGGATGCATGGTCCGTTTAGTACCCGACCTTTTCCATTACCCCTTGTTTTCAATTACGCACTAGCAAAAGTAACCCTTTTTTTTTTTTTTTTTTTTTTTTTTTTAACGATAAAAAGTTTGGTGCCGATGAGTTTCGACCTCAGGTCATTGATATCATCACTCAATGACTTTACTCGGGGCCAGTTTTGGAGGGTGGAAATTTGTGCTCCAGCACAAGGCGTCCCACCGAGCCACTTACTTTTAGTATTTAATTTGTTTATTTTTATGAAAGTCTCGAAGGTTTTGAATGAATCTGATATCTAGACTAATTGTTTATGCTCGTAATCACCGAGCTAATGCTACTTACAATAACGTTTTAGTAAACTAATGAGAAAGTTTTTCAAACCATACTTATTTAAGTTTTCATTATCAGATTTATTCGGTGATGGTAATGGTACAATTACAATATGAATAGTCTCCTTTTGATTCGATATATAAAAAAAGCGTAACGGTTCGCTATTTTTCCGAAAGAGATTGCATTAAAAGGACGTTATAAAATTCTTCACCAATCGCAAATTAACACCCTCCCAGTCACCAAGTTTCTGTGGACCTTATCATGTCCACCAAAAATACAGCTTTTCTTGTGGAAAGCTATCAACGAAGGTCTTCCAACCTTGTCTATCTTACATCGCATCAACCTCACAAACTCCAACATATGCCCTCAGTGCAATGAACCCGAATCAGCTGAACACTTGCTTATCTGTTGTCCTGTTTCAGTAACCACCAGGAACAACCTCTTCAATCGCCTTTCATCAAACCAACCCCCTTTCGCAACTTCCCATCCACATTAACTAATCAAACAACCATTTCACAAATTCTACAAGAATCTGTCCCTCAATCTTCAATCACGACATATTGTTTCCTATTATGGAATCTTTGGACAGCCAGAAATGATCTCATTTTCAAACAATGCCATACTCCTTCAGAAGACATAATGTCAAGATCTTTGACACAACAACAAGAATTTGAATGGGCAAAAAAGATATCACCCCCAGTTCTCCCTGGGGAATCACCCTCCAAAATTGAATCAACCAATATTAGATCAACAACAATTATATCAGTAGGATGGTCCAAACCAGAATCAGATTAGATAAAAATCAATACTGATGGTGCTGCTAGGGGTCACCCAGGAATGGAAGGAGCAGGTTTCATTTTCAGGGATTCGAACGTGCGTACGCTGATGGCTTATGCTCAACTTTTAGGAATAACTATTACGCTAAGGGCCGAAATGTGGGCAACATTAATTGCAACTAGGACAGCAATGGAGAGACAATGGACAAAAGTTCAATTTGAGACTGATTCAGAAAATCTCATGCGCTTCATAAAATCGTCAACTGGAGCTCCTTGGTATATCTCTGGAATTGTTGACGAAATTAAACAAAGAATGCGACAAATCCCTCAGTGCGATATACATCATAACTATAAAGAAGGGAATCAAGCAGCAGACGGTCTAACAAATTATGCAGCGGACTGAAGCCAAACGGGAAATCTTTCAACAACAATCTGGGACCATGCAATTCCATCTTTTATTAACCAAATTCTATTAAATGACTCTCTGGGTACCAGATACCCACGTGTAATAGCAATTTAGGTCTGTTTTATTTATCTTCATGCTTCAAAAATAAATCAAAATCAAAATGTAAGAGGCAGGCCTGGCTTTACCACTGTACTACAATGACATCGGTTTTTCACCTTTAACTTGATGATGAATGTTTGTATCCACCGATGGACATTACGTTTTGACAATAATGTGTGCCATTGTTTTGCAATATTGGGTGTTCGAAGCAAGAACTTAAGATTGGTGATCAAACTTGAAACATCAGCAGGGATGAAGATGAAGGAGGGAGGATGGTGTTTTTTTTCTTCTTTTTCTCTTTTAAGGCTGGAGGGTAAGTATCTCCAAGTAATACTTTCTGAAAGAGTGTGCCCATAATTGAATTTCATATTATCAGGAATATGATTATGAGAAGACAATATCAAATAGAGTAAATATTAACCATCACTCACTGCTATTTCATAATATTACATTTTATCTTTTATCTTTTTGATAAAGATAATACTACATTTTAAAAACTGGTTGATATGAATAAATTTTGAATAAATCAAATAATATCTCAAAAATTAGTGTCTTGGTCGACTTCTTAATGCTTTATCTTCTTAGTGCCTGGGGAAAGGAGCTGCAAAACAAAACAAAAATAAATAAATGAACGCAAAATTATGTAAATGAGAGAATATTGGAAACCAATTACAAAAGTTAAAAATAAAGCTAAGTTTTTTGCAATAAATAAAATGGTATACAAGTAGAAGTGGCTTACGATATTCATCATCTATTTTGCACTCATTTTCGCATCGAAGTCGCAAGTAAGAAGCACTAGGTTCCCCCTGTGATCTTTCTTTCACGCGAGCCTTCGTATCTTGAATACAACTCTCGTAGCATTCTTTGTACCTAGGAGAATCCTTGAAATGACGCTCAACAGCTTGATTGAACTGCACTTCCGCAGCAAGAATCAAAAAGCACGTAAACAATAATACTGTCAAGTTCACCTTAAATGCCATTTTATTTACCTTTGCTTATCGTAAATGTAAAAAAAAAAAAAATTGACGATGAATGGTGATAATTGAATTAATAGGTAGGATTTCTTTCTCCTCTTAGAGTTCTTATTACAATAGACAATGTATTTATATGCCCAAAATGTCGACTTTTTTAAGACTAATATTAACAAATTGGATCAGTTTTTATCTATTTTTATAGAAGTATAAGAGGACCCAAACAATTGTCAACAAATCCTACCTAGTCTTAGGCTGTGAAAGCGAGTTGACTGGTGAAGGAAATTATCCATATATGGCTGCGCCCCAACCTGGGGAAGGGATGCACTTCGCAGCAGTGTGCTTTAAGGCAAAATATCTGAAGAACAAAAAGAAACTTAGATGCACTTGCAACCAGGAGACCAATGACTAGTACATGGTCTGGCATAGCTTCTGGAGGAGTCATGGTCCATTTAGTACACGACCTTTTCCATTACCCTTGTTTTCAATCACACTTGCAAAAGTAACTTTACACCTTCTTTAACTTGATCATGGATTTTTGTATCCACCGATGAACATTACGTTTAGACAATAATGTGTGCCATTGTTTTGCGATATTGGGTGTTTGAAGCAAGAACTTAAGATTGGTAATCAAACCTGAAACATCACCATCAGCAGGAGGGATACTAGTGTCCTCTCCCTTTTCTGAGCCATCTTGTGTTTCATCATTGTGTGCTGTAGGAGGAGGAGAATTATCAGTTACCAATCTAGTAATTTCACTGTCATTTGGAAAACACCAATCAATCTTATCCTCTAAGGATTCAATCTTACAGAGAAACTTCAGGGAAAGACTAACTCTTTCTTCAAGTTCTTCACTTGGGCTCTCAATGACATCCCTGTGTATTGCTTCTGGTAGTTTACTTAGAAAATAATGCAACAAATCAACAAACAATTGCTTAATTTTTTCCAAGAGTTCTTCAGCGGACTTGTACTCTTGACGAATGACAATTTTTGAAATCGTCTTCATTTCAGGAATTAGGAACCCGAAAGAGTTCTGTGCGAGTTCCTGAATGATTCCAAGTGCAAGGGAAAGTTCTGACGAGGACTGCGAGGACTTATCTCCATCGACCACGATGCTGCAGGTATTGGAGTAGTATTTGTCTAGTGAGGATTTGATAAATTTCTTTTGGAACCAATGGCTAGTAATATCTCTGCACATCCAAACATCTTCTGCGAGAATTGATTTGGCTTTGTTATTGAAGTTTCTAGGATTCAACTTTCTGTCAACGAAGTAAATGATTTCGAAAGCTTCATCCAAAGTATGAACTAGTGCTTGAGTCAGTGATGATGGTAATGCAATTGATGCCATTCTGATCAGGATCACAACGGAAAGAGAAGATAGATTATACTCAAAAGGACTAGTTCTGCTTAAAAAGCTTGACCCAATTTTCTGCATTTCCAGTGCAAGAGATTCTTGTTTCCGCAATGAATCCGTGTGTAAAATTTCTATGAGATTAGTAGGAGAACTCTTCTTACTCAATTTAATCCATTTCCCCATATCTTTCAATCCCATAATTAAAATCCATTTCTCCAACTCAATATCATCTAAGTATACAACTTCTTGTACTTCTTCAGTTGCTTTGTCTGATTCCAAATCCGGAACAACTTTGGCAGATCCTCTGAAGAACCTTAAAGAATACAATTTAGTGCAGTTCCTAGATATCCATGTGAACAACTCTTTAACTAATAAGCACGAAACAACAATCGATTCACTTGCACAGACGACTCCTCCTTGCGTTACATATAACATAGCGCCTACAACATTTTCAGTAACTTGGAAAATGTTCGCTAAACCCACTCTTGAGAACTTAAATGGGAATGCACAAAATTTCCCGAAACATGATTCATATAGCCAATACGATGGAAATTTCAAAGTTTTTTTCCAATTACGAAACCTACTAAAGTTCATGTGACTCACCAGAGTAATCCATCTGAAACCAACAGCTAAAATTCCCAGTAAAATTGTGAAGATTTGAATCACAACCACCATCCAGACTGAGTACCCGTAATCGCATTCTCCTCCCCGGTTAGTACTGAAATTCAATCCTTCTTGAACAAGAATTTTCAACACAGCTTCTGACACACTAAGAAAGCTAATAGTACAGACCACACCTATACTTGCACAATGTGAAATTTGGCACAAAACGAACTGTGGGTTGGAAGTGAAATTGTAAATGTAACACCATTTTAAACTTTTAATCATAGTTTTAGAACGGGCTTGCTCTCCTTCTAAACCCTTTTCTAGTAGAAGGCGGTTATGATCGACAGCTAAATCTTTCCCTTGACTAATATCGAAAGCCGAAGACCACAGCACCAAGAGTAATACCAACATACAAACTAAGACAATGATATGTTCGACTCTGAACAAGAATATTAATCCGGTAGACATTTGTAAACAAACATCGACTATAACCGTTACTACCAAAATGGTTAGTGCAGCCATATTTGATAAACATTCGGAATTCCGTTGAATTCCAAGTGAAGGCATAGCAAAACCCATGCAAATGCATATCAATGTTGTACTGGTTAGCTTAGATAATTGATCCTGAGCTCTTGGCATTGCAGTTGTAAGATCTACTGGCAATTTAGTAGCTACTGCTAGAAGAGATAATGTAAATGAACTTAATCTGAAAAACTTACAGGGTAACCATGGCCTTTTACGACAAAAACCCATTGATATATCATGAAGCATGAGTAGAAAACAAACCAACGTTGACGCTGCCGTATATACACCAATTACTGGTATCGGTGAAGCGTACTTATCCTGATCCGCCTGTGACATACTGACGAGATATCAAGCTATGATATAGTTTTCAGATTAAGGTAGCAGAGATGACAGAAATTGGTGGTGGCATA
The DNA here is from genome assembly GCA_023531105.1 of Papaver atlanticum. NCBI lineage: Eukaryota > Viridiplantae > Streptophyta > Magnoliopsida > Ranunculales > Papaveraceae > Papaver > Papaver atlanticum. The sequence goes on along the minus strand of JAJJMB010008884.1, from coordinate 972,921 downwards.
TAAAGATATCTAAGAAGACAAAATTTCAACAGACAGAAAAAAAAATCAAGAATTAGGTGGCAAGTAATTGAATTTGACGAAGACGGGGCAAGTAATAGTGGCAAGACAAGTCTTTGTTACGATATTTATAAGGGATAACGTAAGTCATTACGCAGAGTGCCTGTCTTTTCAGTCCCCCTTTTGACTACCAATAACTGAAAGAGAAGTTCAGATTTTCAACTTTAGCAGCCAGTTTAGACTATCAAATTTGCATCTGACTAGAGTCACTGTCAAATCTATGGTCTTTAAGAAAAGAAATAACATTACTCAACCAACATAAGCTGGATTGAAGGAACTAGTGAAAGATTAGAAATTGCTGTTTCTTTACCTGTATCTCTGAATGCAAATGAAATAAGCTTTCTAATCAAAGAATGATTAAATAGTATGGATGCAAATGAAAATAACACAGGTATTACACCAAAACAAAAGGGTAGACAAACAGCTACCGATTCTTTCAAGGCGTGCCATACAAAAAGTACTATCCAAACTTAAATCAAAATTGATAAACCCAAAAGTTTTACAAATTACTACTTCCAGAAAGATGGTCTCTACTTTTAAAAGTACTATATCTTTTACTAAGTAAAACAGATTTCTCGCATGTAGTCAAAGAAGAATTTTTGTGTCTCTAAGCAGCAACAGCATCTATGAAAGCTTGACCGGGCTGACGTCTAGCCAAACGTCCATGACATCCTAGCAACTGCACAGATAGCAAAACATAAAAATTGTAAGTTTATTCTTCTTGACAATAGGTTCAATATTATTTATAAATACAACAAAGATGCATACAAACTACAAGAATCCCATAGTTACATGCTATGTAGGCAAAGACAGATAACATGGTATGACCAACACAAAAGCATACAATACAAGACTACATTTTGCGCCGGAAT
>JAJJMB010008884.1:943672-971982 GCA_023531105.1 Papaver atlanticum | reverse complement strand
TTCTAAAATGGATATTTAAACATCTCGAACAACACAATTTAGAGGACACAAACAAACAAACCTTAGCATTGACACCATCTGCAACGATTCTGTTCTCTGACTTCCATCTCACGTAGTCGGTACGGCTGAACTTTGTGAATCCCCTAAAGAAAACAACGACAAGGGTCAGGTCAGCAATAAGAATCGTAAATTCAAATAACATCCAGACATATAGGGAGATAAAAACTGTCCAGGAATAAAGACGTACATAGAGTTGCAAATTACAGAACTATTGAGGACATAAACTTTATATGTAACTTCAAGAAAAGAACTGGACGAATTATTAAGTAGAAAATTATACCACTTCCTGCTGACAATGATCTTTTGACGACCAGGGAACTTGAACTTGGCACGACGAAGGGCCTCCTGGGCATTGTTGCCATTGGTATCCTTGCAACGAACAGACAAGAGAACCTGACCAATGCTAACTCTGGCACAAGTACCCAATGGTTTACCGAACGCTCCTCTCATACCAGTCTGAAGCCTATCAGCTCCGGCACATGAAAGCATCTTGTTGATACGCAGAACATGGAAAGGATGTACCCTGACTCTCAAATGGAAAGCATCCTTCCCAGCAAACTTGGTCATGTACTTGTTGCAAGCAATACGGGCAGCCTCCAAAGCCTCACTGGAGACATTCTCCTTCTCCCAACTCACCAAATGGACACAGAAAGGGAACTCATCAACTCCTTTCTTTTTCATGCCAACATCATAAATCCTAATCTTTGGGTCAGGTACACCACGACAGTACCTTGACTTTGGGTAAGGCTTGTTCTTAATCTGCCTGTAACACCTAGCAGGTCCTGCAATATTTAAACCAACACAACAAGCATAAGAGAAAAACTCAAACCCTGTATAACAGAACTGAAAGCAAAGAACCAGATAAGATCCGCAAAAGGTCATCAGCTAACAGTCACTAAGGAATCACATCTACAATTAGATTAAAGGTATTCATGTGAACATAGTATGCTTCTCATGAAGGATGTACAGCCTAGAATCAGAAAGCAAAGGGCACATTTAAGCTGGTCAACACAGTAACTACTAAAGATTATGGAACCAGCACAAATAAACCTTTCTTAATGTAATAAGCATTCTTAGATAACTGTACCATAATCAGCGACCAACAACATCTACCTTACCATACTTGAGAAATACAACCATGAACCCGAAAAATGACCAATAAAAGTACCAAAATCATTATAAAAAAAACACTACCAGAAATCTTATAAAACACCATTGAATAACTTGAAAATCTAATAATAAAACCAGTCTAACCCTAACAAGCAAAACAAGATTCAAGATTTCTTAATGTGATAACAGCTAATGGTGAATGCTACCCATCCAGTCAACCAATTTCATAAAAAGTAACCATCACAGATTCTCAATTAGATAACTGTACCATAATCAGTGAGCAACATCAACCTTACCCAACTTCAAAAATAAAGCCGTAAACCTAGATAACTAGCAACAGATGCAGGAATAATGGCAGCTTCTGAGAAGACCCAAATACATACAGTGGAAGGGATAACTTATAATAAAAAATGAGCAATAAAGCTACTAAGATCATAAAAATCACTACCGAAACAGTATTCACAAAACATATGTGAAGATTCTGTGAATACTGTTTCGGTAACCCCTACTGCATAACTTGAGAATCTGATAAGAAAACCATTCTAACCCTAACAAGCAAAACATGATTCATGAATTCTTGATCCAGAAATAAGACGAAAGTATTTGTAAATCTAGATCAAGTAATACAGATTATGAAGCGATATTCATACATGGGAATAGAAGAAGGATTTGGGGGAAAACTTACTTCTACCCATGGCCGATTTCTTTTTTTTCTTCTTCTTCTCTTCCCAGCGGCTGCTGCTCTAGCTAGGGTTTCGAAAGGGCGAAATAAAACCCTAGAAATGAGAGGCATGTTTTATACAGATTTAGGAGTGTTCGAAATGACATCTTTGACCTTGAGTCACTCGAACGCTCGTGCCGCGCGTGGGTGCTAAAATGTGAATGGCTAAAAACGCCATGAACTTCAACGCCGCCATTACGTCAACAATCTTGAGTATACGACCAACAAACGATATATTTTGGGGTCATGGAACAAAATGTAAGTGACATGTCAAATTCCAAGCACAAATACGACTAGGCATTTCAAATTTTTGGGTCATGGAAAAAAATGTAAATGACATGTCAAATTCCGGGCACAAATAAGGCTAATTTTTAGTCCCAGATATTTTAGGGTAGGCGAGAAGTAAAATCCAAATCATGAAATCATTTTTCTGTCATAGGTTTGTACGTGGATTGTGGATTTCCTTGTGTTTCTGTCTAACACCGTCTTTTTCGATGTCTTCTGAGGCATATTTCTATGCACATGGAAAACACCAAAATTTATCACCTTTGCACCCATTAAGGATATGTTAAAGTGGCAAACTTATGTGCCAATCTGTCAAATGTACCACATAGACACACACGATGGAGTTCCCAGCGAGCGATAGACTTTTCATCGATATATGGTCTTAATATTGCCCGCTGGCCATTATAACGCCAGCTCTAGTCATGTGGTCGCTCGCTGATTAGATCATCGTTCAGCAGTTCCTCATCCAACGGTCAGAAATTCCCCCTCCTATAATAGTCAAGTTCAAATTCATTTCAACTCACACCATAATTTCTAAATCTCTATAGAATTTCTCAATCTCACTCATCTTCCATGCTTTTCATCACTCTTCGAATTCTTCAAAGAGTATGGCTGAAAATATGAACATGGTTAAGTTCATAGAAAACCAACATGCTGCCGAAAATCAAGGAGTTGTTAACCAACCCAAGCCAACCCAATAAGAAGGCGATTACCAAAATTTACTACTCCGAAATATGAATGTATTTACAAGAATTATGTTTTTTTTTTACCGAAACTATCTTCGCAGAAGCATTTCAACCCAAAACATTTTGGGAAAGGATATTTGGAAAATTTCAAGAATGAACAATAAACCTCAACAATCGCGATGCCCACTTGTTGAATCATCGCTTCAACACAATCAGTAAGGAAATTAGTAAGTATGATGCTTTGGTAATGCTTATAGATGAAACACGAGGAATGGTGAAACCATAATGGACATTGAAGCAAGATGTAAGGAGGAGTGGCGTTGCATCTACGGAAAAAACTTCCAATATGGAGTTGTTCTGAGATTTTAAAAGTGGTGCCCAGATATAATCCAAAGTTTATGTTTAATTTCTTAATTGTCAACCTAAGCCTAAGTAGAAGTTTAATATTTTTCTTAGTTTATTAAAATGTAAGTGTTAGTCTAATTGTAATGTAAGAATGAATTAAGAATAAAATATAAGCTTAATTGTCAACAATATGACTCAAATTTTCAAATTCATAAAGAAGTGAGTTTTTTTTATAACCTTCGAGTTAATCATTAATAGTCATTTTACAAGACAAAAAACTAAACAATAATAATTTAAATATAGACTTTAAAAATAAAAATCTGGGACAATGTTATTCATCTTTTTTATCATCTTCATTTCACATAATTTCCAGTCAATGCGCTCATGAACGGAGTTTCCTTTGTTTATCTTCAAATTTGCCTTCAAATTTGTTTTACCTTGGTTTTCCTTGCCTTAAACTCTTCTTTGCCTTTTCTTAGCTGCAGGTTTGAGTTGGTTAATATCCAAAACTTGAAGATTTTTTTTTACTTATTTCTTTTTAATTATCACATATCTTCTTAACAACATCTTCATGAACTACTCCAGAAAAATCAAGTTATATTTCCAAATCAAGTTGGGTTTGAATCTCTTCCATTTGAGAAATTTTGTAGAAAAAAAATAAATTGAGAAAGAGAGAAATAGAGAAAAAAATTGTGTAAAACTTTTGGTGTAAAATTTTAATTTGAAAATTACCTATTTATAGGCGAGAAAGAACTAGCCGTTGGCGCTAGTCATTAAATCAAGCGATACTATCATTATACCCGGCGATAATATCTTTATCGCTGGCGCTATTGAAAATATCGCTCGCTAGGAATTTCATTGCTTTACTCATTTACTATAGTGACACAACTCATTTTCCATGCCACCTGGTATGACAAATACAAAATTTTGCCATGGTGCAAAGGAATAGGCCTAGTAATTCAACTTTTTTTCACTGCCTCCTCTAATTCAATTTGGTTAATCTTTACTTTTATTTGTGTTTCTGACGCGACTTATGACTTAGTACACACTAGTGCTTTGGAGGGTCTTGTTCGGAATGTCCAAACCGTCTCAGGCGAGGTTGAATATATTTTTCCTCGACCAGCGATACGCTAAGTCTATCACATATATCATCGTTCAATTTCGTCAAGTATTGTGTTGCTTCAACTTCATCGCAGGATACCCTAAACTTATCTTCCAAACATGTTGTCTTTGGCACCCAACATTCCGCACCATACAGTATGGTCGTCCTATAGAACTTTCCTTCGAGCTTTTGCGAAATTTTTCTATCGCATAGGATACCAGATGCATGTATTCATTGGGCCGACCGAGCGAAGTGAGGAAGGACCTTTATATGGCAACTTTTTTGTAAATAGTAAGTGATCAATTGACACAAAAAGATTGGATTTGGTGTCTATGGTTGGTTTTTTTCACTTGACACAATTATCCCTTCCTTTTAGTCCAATTACTATAACTCCTTATATATCCTATATTTTTAGGGGTATAATTGGAAAGCAAACTTTACTATAACATATCTAAAAATCCGTGTCTTAGAATTTTACAAATTTTATCTCGTTAGAAAGGTAATAAAAAAAGCTACGCAATGAGTACAAACAACAATATCAAATTTAGAGTTTTTACGAAAAATTCGGAGGTATTTATCATTTTAGGCACAATTTTAGAAAATTAAATGTATATCCATTATGCAAACCTCCACAAAGGATACATATATAATACTTTATGTAGCCATGTTTTGGTTTATGCATCAACTAATTTTCCGTTGCAACTAATAAAACGATGTACTCCCTCCGTTTCAAGAAAAGTGATACTTTCATTTTAGACACAATTCTCGAAAATTGAATGCATGACCATTATGCAAACCACCACAAATGATGCATAACACATCATGCAACCATATTTTCCATTTCAGAAAAAGTGATACTTTCACATTCCGTTTCGGGAAAAGTGATAGTTTCGCTTTATTTAGGGAAAAGTGATATTTTCGCTCTGTTTCGGGAAAAATGATACTTTCGCTCCGTTCCAGAAAAAGTATCACTTTTCTGAGATAAAGCGAAAGTATCACTTTACTGAGACAGAGCGAAAGTATCACTTTTTCTGAAACAGGGTGAAAGTATCACTTTTTCCGAAACGGAGCGAAAGTATCATGTTTCCTGAAACAGAGTGAAAGTAGTCGCAGACAAACCCCATCTTCAGATTCTTCCGGTCGGCCCTCCCACCGTGGAAACGGTTGTACTAGTTTTACCCACCCCGCTTGAATCCTATGGATAACATCCTCATCAATCTCGTCATCATTCTCTAACATTGAACGAAATGTATCATTTCCAGGAACTACTTGTCTTGCCAAAATGACCCCTTATCCTACGATCTAACATCGATAAACCTACATCTTAGATACTCGGTTTTGGACTTATACTCATACCAAGTCTAAAGCCCTTCGATTTTAAATTCCGCCTCTACACTCGGGTTTCCTATCAACTTCTACCTTATTCTTATCAATTTGCACCGCGTCATAGGCAAAGAGCACGAACCAAGGGATCTCCTTTTGAAAATCCCTTGTAACTTCATCCATTACCAAGGTGAAAATGTAAGGACTTAGCGTTGACCCTTGATGTAATCCTATCTTAATAGGGAATTTACTAGTTTCACATTCGCAAGTCCGAACAATTGTCAGAAAGCCATCGTACACATTCATTAATGAATGTAACGTACTTTGTGGGGGATATTCTTCTTTCCAAGAGCCCACCACATGAGTTTCCCGGGACCTTGTTAAACACTTATCCAAGTCGATAAATATCATGTGTAGATCCCTTTTCTTCTCTCGATATCTTTATATAAGTTGTCTTGTAATAAATATCGCCTTCATAGTTGACCTCTCAGGCATAAAAACCAAATTGGTTACCTGTGACGATTATGTTGTTCTTAAGCGATGCTATATTACTCTCTCCCAAAGCTTCATTGAATGATTCATAAGCTTGATTTCTCTGTAATTTATGTAACTTTGAAAATCTCTTTTATTCTTGAACACCGGTACAAAAATGTTTCTCCTCCACTCGTCTAGTATCTTGTTTGATTGGAAAATAGTGTTCAACAACTTGGTTAGCCAAGTTATGCCTACATCACCAAGGAATTGCTACACCTCAATAGAGATGTTATTTGGCCCCAACTCCTTCCTATTTTCATCCTCTTTAACGCTTCTTTTACCTCTGAATTTTAGGTTCTCCTAACAAATCCTCTGTTGGTGTCATCAAAAGAGTCATCTAGCTCAATTGTGGTATTGTCATCCTCTCCATTGAAAAGCTTGTTGAGTATTCTCTCTATATGTTCTTTATCTCGCGTCATTTACCCAAAGTTCGATTATTCTCATATATGATCGATGCATTTAACTTGGTTGAAGTCTCTCGTTTTCCTATCACTGAGTTCAGATATCCTACAGACATTCTTTTCTCCGTCCTTTTTATTTAGCTTATAGTACAAATCCACCTTGCTTCACTTACCGCTCGCTTTGTGTTCTTTTTGTAGCTTTTATATTTTCGTATGTTTTCCCCACTATTGTCATGCTGTAATCCTTTGTATCACTCATTCCTCTCCTTGATTGCCTTTTGTACTCCTCGTTACATCATCAAGTGTTTCTCGGTTTACGTCTATTTCTTCTCGTTACTCAAAACACATATGCAACCACCTTTCAAATTCAAGTTGTCATTTCTTGCCACATGTTATTCGTTTCTCCTTATACTCTCCAATACCCCTTAAGACAATATCATATCTTAAAACACCCGTGAGACGTCTTCTTTGAGCTATTACCACTTTACCCTTATAACTTTGGCGCCTTTGTATCGTCGAGTCTTAAGACGAAAATCGGACAACAAAAGTTGATATTGTGAGACAACACACTCTCCAGGTGTAACCTTACAAACTATGCACTCCCATTTATACTCTACCTAGGTCCCGATCTGGCGCGTCACTTAAGAGTTGACCACCCAACCCTTAATAATTTAGAACCAAACTTGAGTTCCGATATGGCGCGTCACTAATAAAGTGACGCTCCAACTATTTATCTATGGGTCTTATTTCATGAAAGTTTGGTTATTTTTACGTTGGTTCACCACACCTTTCACTATCTTCCTTCTTTACCCTGGGCAAGAGCAGGCTGTGCAGTAAGACACTACATATGCAGAATTAAATTCGGGTAATAATATACGGTAATTATTCTTATTTAAACTGGTCCAAATTCGATTTATAAAATTTTACTGTCGTGTTATTTTATTTTATTGGTAGATGAACCTTAAGAAAATTAGCATATTGGAGAGAGATGGTTATTTTTATAAATGTTCTTTGTAACCTTCCTATTTTTAATGAAAGCATCAAATATAAAGCTGAGAGGAGCAGCAGCCAAATGCCAGGTTTCTCTTACATTAGTTTGGCAGCCAATGTAATAACTGCCTGGTTAGCTAACTTTGTTAAAAATAAAAAGTTTTGCTTGCCCATAAGTATATAAGTTTCGTTATCATCCCAAGCATCCCTTGCTTTCCAATGAAGATTGATTTTATCCTCAGCTAGAAATGTGATCAGTTTCCAGCAGGTAGTATCCATTTCAACACCCTAATAAACAGAAAATGGGTCATTTGACCAGAAAAGTGTTTTTCCCGGTTCAAATGAACGAGTAAACTTTCCGCCTGGGTCAAATGGACGGGTGATATTTATTTGAAACAGACAGAAATACCCTTCCTCCATTACATTACCATCGACTCTTCCCTTTTCTCCCCCTCATCTACAAACAAAAAAACCCTAGCAATTACACCACCGTCTCTCTTCATCCTCCATTTGTGTTTCTCTATCACACCTATTGAAATCAGTTTCTCCAGCTTCTGCTTATCAACAATGACATCAATAGTATTATCGTCTTGGTAGACATCATCAAACTAATCCAGTATCATCGATTGTTGTAGTTGAAATTGAAGACACCATCGTTGAAATTGGTTTCTCTGTCGTCTTCAAAACACCAACACCAACTCCAGTATGAAAGATTTACATCCTAATTAGGATTTGAATCGATCGATTTCATGAAATCTCTCATAGAACTTGTAAGTTTTCCAAACCCTAATTTTGTTTTGATTTTATTTTCAGTACTGCATGATTGATTCGTTGAATTAGTTGAAATTTTAGTTTCATTTAATTGGTTTTAGTTGGTTGTTGTAATGAAATTAATGGTTATAAATATTTGATGAAAATGGTTTGCATTTGGTTATATGAGCAAAAAAATCGCAAGCAGAAGCTAATTCTCCATTTTCGAAGTCATGCTCAGCAGGTGTTTGTAAGAATGCAGAAATAAAGTAGAAGATGAAACTGGTTTCATCCAATCCAAAATTATTTCCGTTAGAGTGTGTGCTTGTGAATATGTTTTTTTGCCGTAATATGCAAAATGAAACCAGTTTCACCCTGGCCAAAAATCCGTTGTTTTTTTTTTCTTCAGAATATGAAGAATTAAACCAGTTTCACCTTGGCAAAAAATCTTATTTTTTTCAGAATATGAAGGATGAAACCAGTTTTACCCTGGCAAAAAATCCGTTGCTGGTAAAACTTGTTTGTAGCGTGTTTGGAAAAATGCTCGAGTGAGTTTTTATGGCATATGATATATATAACATCTGTATAGCTAAATGTGATCCATATAGCATCACCTAGATAGCTAAATTTGATACATATAACATCTCTACAGCTAGGTTATGCATATATCAATAAGCCTAGCAAGTAGCAACTTTTCTTGGACTTGTCATGTGACCGAGTTTCCATGGCCTTGGAATGCAATGAAATCTCATAGTGTATGTTGATGCAGGAGCATAACCCCATCTTATGTGTTTATTTGCTTCTGCATTATATAGTCGGGTAATGCGATTCTTATAGCGTATCCTAAGCTGACATGCAGAAACTGGTTTTCACACAGTGATAACATAGGATGTAACTAGTTTTCATCCAGTGATATCATAAGATGTAACTAGTTTTCATCTTGCTTTAATATACGATGTAAGTGGTTTTTATAAAGCTTTAAAAAAGATGGTAACTAGTTTCTATATAAATTGTTGCAGGTTGCAAAAGCAAGAAGAATGCTGAAGTAAGAGCCAATAATAGGCATGATGTGAACATAGATGGTGAATCAAGCATAAGGAGTATGCATGATGTTAATGTGGTTGGAAAAATAGATGAAAAAAGTTGGAGAAAATAAAAGAAACTAAATGAAGTTTATAACATATGCAATTGCTTGAAGTTGAACAATAACTAAAACCGTTGACGTCATTAGGTTGTTTAGCAAATAGGTTACTACAAATCCTATTGATGTAATTTAACTTAAGTTTTTCGTTTGTAAAACTTTCTTTGCATATAATAATGAATGCATGTATTATAATTGCAAATCAATTAAATATGCAATGTTTTTACTTAAACTAGTCTATACTTCGAGTTGTCAATAATTTCACATAATCTTGTCTCAGAATATGAAGGATGAAACCAGGTACATTTGCAAAATATACATGATGATACTGGTTTCATCCTGGTAAAAATGTTTTTGTGACTTTGTGCAGGATGGATATGTTTTTTTTTCTTCAGAATATGAAGGATGAAACCAGTTTCACCTTGGCCAAAAAATTTATTTTCCAGAATATGTAGGATGAAAATGGTTTCATCCAAGTCTAATCTTTGTTATACTCTGAATTTATTCAAGTTTTTACCATAAAAATTGAAAAGAATCTACGTACAATTAAACAACCAACAAAAGTCATTAAGATACACCTTTTTTGAATGTGTCAAAACAAATACTAGTTGCAATACTGAAATCCAGATTAATGTACTTATAACATTAAGGTTCGTTGAAGCCATACAATAATAACGTGATCATAAGGAAACTGATCCATATGCCGACGCTTACAACTTCAGTACAAATTTTCAATAATAACAACATTCAAAACATATTTTCATTTCACGTTCAATCATCACCTACACCTCAACCTATTTGCTCCATCAAGCACAAACATCCACATTTCAAACCAATTCAAACTGAACTCGGTTAATATAGCAAACCCCAGTTCCGTGTTAACCATTAAACCACTTCCCCCTTAACATATTTGCATAACCACCAACCGCAATTTCTACTCTGACCATCTCATCACTGCTCCTCCCCGAACTGACCACAAAACCAGTTATATTGCCTACTATCAGTCCAAGCTTTTTGGTGCAATAGTATAGGAATTAAACTTTTAATGTTTCATAGCTATAAAATGAATCAACATCATGCATCAATCTATTGAGTATTCGCAACCATCTTCAATTCACAATCAATTTCATCCCCAACAACATCATCTTTCATGTACATCCACAATTCTTCTTCAACCCGGAGCTTATCCCAGCAGAACCCAATTTCAGGCTCCATCGAGAACCCAATATTCTAATCAATGTCAACTTCTGTTTCGAAAAAATATCAATCCAAACTTGAACCAAAATCAGCATCACCAACTCCGTGATTGTCATGATTCAAATTTAAGAACTTATGAGTTGTTCGTTTCAAAATCCATTTGTTAAACCCTAGACTAGAAAATCACCAACTAAACCCGAAAATTAACAAAAATTCCACCATCCAATAGCTAATGAAACTTCAAATCATGATGAATCAAAGACAAAATTAGATCAATGAGTCATAATTATCTACAATACTTGGTGAAATTGAAACTTAAAACTTACCGATTTGAAGATATAAGATGATTTTTGATAGTAAAATATTTTAAACTTCGATTCCACAAGTGTTCGTCATAATGATTGAGCTTCAGATCTGAAAAAGGAAAGAAAAATCGCCGGTGTGTTGTTTCTGTTGATAAAAGATGAATTCGAAGTTTCAAATAAAATCGTCGGTCTGTTTGCTGATAAACAACTTGGTTTAAAAGGTTAAGGGTTATTTTAGGCAAAAGATTTTTATTTTTATTTTTGGGCCGACCGAGCAAAGCGAGGGAGGACCTTTAAATGGCCATTTTTTTGTAAATAGTAAGTGATCAATTGACACAAAAAGATTGGATTTGGTGTCCATGGTTGGTTTTTTTTCACTTGACACAATTATCCCTCTATTTTAGTCCAATTACTATAACTCTTTATGTATCATATTTTTTAGGGGTATAATTGGAAAGCAAACTTTAATATAACATATCTAAGAATCCGTGCCTTGGAATTTTACAAATTTTATCTCATTGGAAAGGTAATAAAAAAAGCTACATAATGAGTACAAACAACAATATCAAATTTAGAGTTTTTACGAAAAAATCGGTGGTATTTATCATTTTAGGCATAATTTTAGAAAATTAAATGTATATCCATTATGCAAACCACCACAAAGGATACATAATACTTTATGTAGCAATATTTTGGTTTATGCATCAACTAATTTTCCGTTGCAACTAATAAAACGATGTACTCCCTCTGTTTCAAGAAAAGTGATACTTTCATTTTATGCACAATTCTCAAAAATTGAATGCATAACCATTATGCAAACCACCACAAAGGATGCATAACACATCATGCAACCATATTTTGGTTTACTGATCGACTAATTTTCCATTTCAGAAAAAGTGATACTTTCACATTCCGTTTCAGGAAAAGTGATACTTTCACTCGGTTTTGGGAAAAGTGATACTTTCGCCCCGTTTCTGGAAAAGTGATACTTTCGCTCTGTTTAGGGAAAAGTGATACTTTCGCTCGTTCCAGAAAAAGTGATGCATAAACCGAGCGAAAGTATCACTTTTCCCTAAACAGAGCGAAAGTATCACTTTTCCCGAAACGCGGCGAAAGTATCACTTTTCCCAAAACGGAGTGAAAGTATCACTTTTCCTGAAACGGAATGTGACACTTTTTCTGGAACGAAGCAAAAGTATCACTTTTTTTGAGACGGGGCAAAAGTATCACTTTTTCTGAAACGGGGCGAAAGTATCACTTTTTCTGAAACGGGGTGAAAATATCACTTTTTCCGAAACGGAGTGAAAGTATCACTTTTCCCTAAACAGAGCAAAAGTAGTCGCAGATAAACCCCATCTTCAGATTCTTCTTCGGTCGGCCCTCCCACCGTGGCAACGGTTGTACTAGTTATTTTTCTGGGTGGAATATCCAAAATGGATAATTGAACAATATTTTTTTGATTCATGTCCATATAAACAGTATCAAAATGTACGAGTCTGTTTCACCCAGAAATTGTTGATTTTGGTCTTTTTATCCAATTTTTTTACCTACCTAATAAACCACTCTCTCTAGTCTCAATTGAATTAATTCAATATTTGCTTCCAGCATCATCCCTTCATCAAGCCTATTCCGAAAACCAAGGTTTCTTTCTAGAACAAAACTGATAACACAAAATTGGTTAAATAGACCAAAATCCATAATTCTTGGGTGAAAAAGACATCCAAAATTTGATACTGTTTATATAGACAGGAATCAAAAAATATTGTTCAATTATCCATTGTGGATATTTTACCCACAAAAATAAAAAGAAAAGAATTTGGTTTACCTAAAATATCCCTTAGGCTAAAATATCCTATCAACTCTCTACCAGACCACCATGAGCACATCCCACAACCTGAGTTGAAACTACAAACATCATGACTAGCCACCTGCAACTGCATTCATACACAAACAACATCTGCAGCTAACATTAAACACCATCTATGCCTTTTACTTGTAGTTCCCATCCAAACTGTACTCTAATTCAGCTTCACCAATCAAACTCAGCACAACCAGAGCATCCATGCATCGTTTAGCTAAAATACAACTCTTGTATAACCACTTGAGCCATCATCTCAGACCAACCAGTACAACTTCAAAACACAAAGCTACTGCAAACAACCACATTCACTTTCTTGTTTACCTGAGTCGATTAGCAGCATCAGTACACTCAATTACCAGTTCTTCATCTCGGATTTGAATACTGATTGGAGCCCAAATTTGATCATGGTATCTGCAACTCATTCATGGTTGTTGGCGCTCAGCAAGAACAATTTCCATACTCAGCACCATCAACCACTGACCATTCTCAGCATACCAACAGTTCCATTTCACGAACTTCAACTCCTTCAAAACTCTAGTGTAACAACCTTCGCAATCATCTAACCTTTTTTCTCTTACTTGCAAATGCAGCTGCACTTCATTCAGCTTCTAGTCGCCAACATAGCAGCAACATTATATGTTTCTCACTGCCTTCTTCTAATTCCTCTTAAAAGCATCATCAGTTCTAAGTCATACCACCAATTCTTCTCTTCTTCTGTGTACTCGAACTCCTACTCTTGCGAACTGAACATACCCACCAAAATCCATTTTCAACTGAGTTTTCGATTGAAACATGAGTGAAATCAATTTCATCCAGTTTCTATTAAAGATAAAGAACAAAAAAAAAAAAAAGGTGAAATCAGACTAAGGTCTATAATATCATACATAGACCAGCCAATCCAATCTAAAACAGGATGAAACCATTTTCATCTTGGTTTTAACATGGGGGAAATCTAACTCAACCCAATCCAAAACTGGATGAAACCAGTTTCATTTAAGTTTAAACATGAGCAAAACCAAATTAAGCCCAACCAACATAGAATGAAACCAGTTTCATCCTAGTTAATGAAAAATTAGATGGAACCATTTTCATCCTAGTTAAACCAGTTTCATCCTAGATGAAACCATTTTCATCCTAGTTTTAACATGGGGGAAACCTAATTCAACCCAATCCAAAACTGGATGAAACCAGTTTAATCTAAGTTTAAACATGAGCAAAACCAAATTCAGCCCAACCAACATAGAATGAAACCAGTTTCATCCTAGTTAATGAAAAATTAGATGGAACCATTTTCATCCTAGTTAAACCAATTTCATCCTAGATGAAACCATTTTCATCATGGTTTTAACATGGGGGAAACCTAACTCAACCCAATCCAAAACTGGATGAAACCAGTTTCATCTAAGTTTAAACATGAGCTAAACCAAATTCATCCCAACCAACATAGAATGAAACCAGTTTCATCCTAGTTAATGAAAAATTAGATGGAACCATTTTCATCCTAGTTAAATATGGGTGAAACAAAGTTCAACCCAATGTTGAATTAGATGAAAATGATTACATCCTGGTTAAAACATCGATGAAAACAAATTTTACTCAATCTTAGAAAGGATTAAACTGGTTTCATCCTAGTTTAAATTTTTATGAAAACAAATTCAACTCAATTTAAAACAGGATGAAACTAGTTTCATCCTATTTTAAACTTGTATAAAAACAAATTCAAGATCAACTCAATTTCAAAAGGGATGAAATCAGTTTCATCACCAGCAAACATGGATGAAAGCAAATTGAACTAAACCTAAAACATGATGAAACCGATTTCATCCACGTTTAAATGGGACAAGAACTCTTATGCAAGAAAAAGACAGACTAAAATTAAAAAAACGATAAATTCATGTAATTACAACCATTGCATGTGAAATTGATGAAATCTGATACTAAAATCAAAAATTAAATTAGGGCTAGGATACTTACGAGTGCATAGTTTGCGAAATTGATGAAAGAAAAACCCCAATTCTCTTAGATTTCATGAATTTGAGAAATCTTAATTAAATTAGGGCATTTGAAGAGAAAAAAAACAACTGTTGATGGCGGTGGTGGTTTAGATTTATATTGTTTGTTGGTGTTTTTGGTTGTGGAGAAAAATAGTGGAGGAGTATGATGTTGCTGCTGGTGGTGGTCGTCGTATCGATGATGTTGGGGTTGGAGTTTCTATTGGTGAAGAAAGATACGGTAATGGTGGTGGAGATAATTTTGAAGATGATGGTAGTGGCGACTGTGGTGGAGATGTTGTCGACGACAGCGTTGTTGGTGGTTTCTGGTGTTGGAGATGGTGGAAGATGGAGAAACTAATTTTGTGGTTGTGGTGGTGATCGACGTTAACGATGAAGTCAGGTTTCTCTTGAAAATGAATTCCGATTTTTGTTTATGGGAAACTGTTGGTAGTGGAGGGGTACAATAGTCTGTTTCACGATTTAATTATTCTCTGTCCATTTAACCCAGACAAGAGTTTACCCGTCCAATCCAACCAGACTTTAAATGAATCCTGTCAAATGACCCATTTTCTGAACTGATAATGACGATGATAATATTGTCCCCCCGTCAAAAAACAATGTTGATTTTTTTTTTGTCCTCTTTTTGGTGGAATCCAGCGACTGGGAGCTGATTGGTTACTAGAATTATCTGGCTAGTATTTGAAGAGTAAAGTTACTAGAATTACTTGGCTAGTATTTGTCGGTTAGCCTCTCCCAATTCTCCATGATTTATAAAGGGGGATACCACTATTAGCGGGAGTGATACCAATTCAGCGATCCGACGGTCAGGATCTGTTAACATTTATTTGTCCTATATGGAATTGTATCACCCCCAAATAATACTGGTATCCCCTTTATAAATCGTGTAATTCTCCATCTAGAAATAGAAGGCTCTAATTTCGACCTTGGGTGCTGGTTAGTTCCTTTAAACAGCATGTCACATCTGGTTTCCAGATATGCCATAGGATGACAACATATGCGTAAAACAATTTTTTCGAACAAAGATTGAGGGAGGGAAAGCTAGAAAATCCTAGGTAAGATGAATCCGTGATTTGGTGTGATATGTTATTTGATTACTTTGTTAATTTCATAAAGGCTTCTCTTAAATGTAGCCTACACTTTTATTAATTATAGCCCAAAAAGCTTAAGCTAAAATAAAAAATCAAAGTTAGCAAACATGTCTTAATTTTTTTACTAATAATTCTACTTCTTCCCAAAATCAAAATATAAACCCTAACTTTTTATTTTTTAGGTCCAAACTAAATTATACTTCAATTTATTTCTAATTGTTCTTTCATTAATCTTACAACTGCCCAATTATAAACCCTGATTGTACTTTTTCCCAAAACAAACTAAACCAAACTTTTCACCTTTCTATAAAAAGATGTTATTTTCCTAAATCATGATTACAATAATATCGATTTAGGTTATATATTCTAACTATTCCCTTAAAAATTCTCCACAACAATACCTATCAAAAACAGAAATGAAATCAACTAAGGTTTTGATTTTTTTCCAAAAAACCAATTTTCTAAAACTCCATAAGAACTATTATTCTATAAAAAAATCTAAGATGATGTTCTTTTCTCCCAATCATTATTACGTTAAATTGAGTTATGCCATAGATCTTACATAACTTTAATTATTAAATTAACTTTATTTATTTATTTTAGTTTAAGGATTTGATAATATTTTATTTTACAACTATGCTACACACACCGAAGTTCACACTTCGTTTTATCCCGAAAGGGAATCGAATGGATAGAGTTCAGCGTTCCGTGCTTCGGGATATGTATGGGCAGAAGTGGGGCCCATGTGTTATCTCTGTCGGTGTAAAACTCGGTGAAAAAGCCGAAGTGAGTTTAGACTTATTGTTTATTTTTTTTAGTTTAGGGATTTGATAATTTATTTTGGGGTATATATAAAAATTGTGTATATTTTAGTGGGTTATGTTAATAATTATAAGAATAGGTTTTGTTAGATTAATAACTTATTTTATGTGGGTTATGGTTAATAAAAGCATGGGCTATATTTAAGAGAAGCCTTCATAAAATAGGGATGTAAATTTCTTTATTTAGGTTATTAAGGCCAAGCACTATGGTGAGGGATTTCCCTTAGCTATCCCCTATTTGTAGCGAAATCCAACCACTATGGCCTTCGGTGTAGCTTAAGTGTAGGGATATCCCTCAGCTACAATTAAAAGTGGATCACATCTGATCTGGGTAGTAGAGAAGGGAAATTACATGGAAACACAATTTCCGTGGAAAAAGCTACATTATGGAAACTCAGTTTCCGTGTGATTTTCAACGGATACTTAGTTTCCGTTTGTGAATTTTTAATTTTACTCTTTGTTTTTCACTTTTAACTCTTTTATTTTTAATTTTTCACTTTATTTCCGTGTAATTAAGGGATGGCACAACTAGAGCTGGCAAACGGGCGGGTCGGGGCTGGCCCGTTACGGGTTACACGGGTTCGGGTTAACACGGGCCAAAACCTGCGGGTTGATATTCTTCACGGGTTGTCATTTCTTGAACCCGTGCCCATAACGGGTAAAACTTGCGGGTTCACGGGTTAGCCCGTTTATGGTGAGTCAACTCGCCAAAAACCGATTTCTGATCTATTTCCGGCCAAATTCACACCAAAATTTAAGAAAATTGCAAAACTTGACACTACTTTTGCATTTGCACCATAAAAGGAAGGAAACACAGTTACACTTGCACAATATACTAATCATTAGTAGTTTAATACTTCATCAGTTCATGATATCTTCAAGACTTCAACAAAGAAAAATACCCTTCAAGAGTCAAGAGTCAAGACCGTAGTAATACCATTGTTTGTACTTTGTGACTTTGTGTCCAACAATAAAGATATTAATAACCACTTCCTGCACAAAATATATATTGTGGTTAATCAAAAAAAGTGACAACTATCCAGAAAACATCTCCAATCTCTTTTCTATACAAAATTTGGAGACACTTTGATAGTTTGATAAGTAACTGTCTGTCCAAAAAAACATTCTCATTTTCCATGTCTATCTTTGAATTGAGTTGCTCCAACTATTCAATAAGAATCTGTAATTTGAAGCAAAAATAAATCAAACAAAAAAGAAAAAGAATCAAGTCAAAAACATGGAGTTATGCATAATTACCCCGCTTTATATTGAAGACTGAAGAAGTATGCATACTAATTAAACGCATAAGAACTTACTTCCCCATCCTCCACTGCCCCATCCTCCACTGCACCAAGTTCAAATCCTAATACATCTTCTCCAATAATTCCATTGTCCTCATCCAAATCTTCTTTTCCTACATGGATAAAAACAATCAAAGTTATATATGAAATTTAGACATTCACCTAAATGTAAAATTACTGACTTATGCACCAGCAGAAGCACCACTTAGGCACACTTACCAATTCCATGAATCCAATCACGAGTTGTTATCACCGCCTCAGCATTTTCAGGTAATAAGGAACTGCGAAATCGATCAATTACCCTTCCACCAATGCTAAATGCAGATTCCGAAGCGACGGTTGAAATAGGAATTGACAAAATATCCCCCGCCATTCTTGAAAGTACTGGAAATCGATGTTCCTGGGCCTTCCAATACATTAGGATATCAAATGGTTTATCTAAAGAACATCCATATTTCTCAGTAAGATAGTGATCCAACTCTGACAAGTCAGATTGCAGATCACCACCACTTTCCTGTGTTGCAGCATATTCCTGCATGAAACAAGCAAGAAGTGAGTGTAGTGCAAGGTACTAGTTATCTTCTATGAGAAGATACCAAACAACTTCAGAAACCCACTTGGTTAAAACAGAAAATAATACAAGACCACATGTACTTCATAAGTAAAAAGTAAGCTTTAAAATTACCTGGAGCCACTCACTTCCCTTAAGGGCAGAATTCCCACCAATTTGAATACCCATATTCTGAGTTCCAGTGACAGAAGCTCTTGAATTTGACAATGTGTAATACTCATTATAAAGTTTTTTTATATCTTCACGCACATCATCAACTTTACTTTCTAATTGTCTTACATCAGTATACAACTTGGAGTAAGCAAAGTTTAGATACTTCAGTTTCAATCTAGGATCTAACACAAGTGCCATAGCCAATATAGGACTCAAGTTCTCCCAGTAACTGTTAAATTTAATTTGCATCTCCTTTACCATGTCCCTAATGTATTCAATTTCATTTGTGCTTTATTTTTTTAATAACACCTGAACTTGACAAACTCCTTCAAAATAAAGATTGGAAGTAGGATACTTACTACCGGAAAATAAAGTTGTGAGATCATAAAACGTCTTGAGAAACTTTGTGACTACTTCAATTTGCTCCCATTCTTCATCAGTTTGACAGTCTTTATAGTATGGATCCACCTCCTTCAAATGAGCAAAAACACTTTTATAAACAAGATAACTATCTAACATAAGATAAGTTGAATTCCACATGTATAAAACAAACATTCAGTTTTAGTGAGTAATATTATAAACAATAATACAAATCTCTAACTGTATAAGTATAACAAAAGAAAAGTGGAAACTGGAAACCCACCTTGTTTTCACGTCTTGACGAATACCTCTTCTTATTGCAGACATTCCTAAAGTATCAACAATGTCCAAGAACTTTTGCTTTCTTACTTGGGACTTCTTAAGGGCCTTCACTGACTTTCTTATCTTAAGTACAGCTGGATCAATCTTCACAAGTCCATCTTTTACAATAAGAGCTAAGATGTGAGCACAACAACGCACATGAAAGTATTTTCCCTTGTTAAACAGGATCTTCTTTGCAACAAGTCTACTCTGCATAATTCTAGCACAAGCTCCATTATTTGCGGCATTATCCAAGGTGATGTTGGATACTTTGTCTTCAATTCCCCAATCATCTATCATTGCAAATAGCTTGTCAGAAAGGTGTTCACCTGTATGAGGTAGTGGAAAGGGGAAAAGTTAAACTCCCAATTAAGTACTTCACCATACTTCAACAATGAAAATCATAAGCTTTAATATAGTCTACAACAGCAACAAGCCCATCAGTAAATTATCTCCAAGAGTTTTTATAAAAGAAAAAAACAGAACACTAGCAACTGAGTAGTACTATATTCACCACTACTAGCTCTAGGTAAGATACTGATCACTTTTCCTACAACACTAGCAACTGAGTAGTAATGAAAAATTCCAAACAGAACTGATTGATTCAGTATCGAGCTTTCTCAACAGAAACCCGGTTGTTATATTTATGAATTACTAAATTATATGGGCCTTAAATTACCATATTATGAGCAAAATCAGACCTATATAAGTTTTTTGAACAGAATCCAAACTTAAGTAAAATATCACATGCAAATAAAATAAAAGATCTTAAGACTCAAGTAAGTGATTCACCTGTATGAGGTGGTGGAAGTTCACAAAAGTTCAAAAGATACTTCTTCAACTCCCAATTTTGATCAAGAAAGTGCACAGTTAAGCTTATGTACCCTGTAGTCGTAACAAAAGTCAACATGTCTGATGTTAGACACATCCTACCTGTAAGGATAAGTCATACACATCAGCACATCTTATGATAATCAATTACTCATATATCAAATTATAAAACAAAACATATGGTTTGGGTCAGTAGGATTTGAAATTCTAAACTGAATCGTACCTGGAGCAAGTTTCAATATGTTTCGAATACCTTCTTTTCTGGCTTTATGATTTTTGACAACATCGGCTTTCCCAGTATTCCTTGATATTGGTTTAGCATCCTCATTCAAATAAGCACATATGTCCCTAAATTATTTCCACTCCACCAAAGAAAATTGGACATTCCTTGCAATGAGTAATGCTGAAAAAAGATCACGCAGTTTCATCTGATCAATTTTGCGTACACGGGAAGACAGCTGCCCATTCTTTGCAGCTAACATCATCTTCCCTATGTCCTGAGAGTCACGCTTAAGGCACTTATGCCTTTTCATAGATGAGGTTCCACCTCTCTGGCTATCATATTTATATCCAGTTTTACAAGCCTTGCACACTCCCTTCTTTGTTCCATCTTGACATTTAACGAGATCAAAATATTCCTACACATCAGATCTAAGTTTATGTTCTTTTTCACCTGAAACTGGTGTAGCTGCACAACCAACAGTTGCAGAGTCATTCACAGAATCTAGCATCTCAACATCATCATCCGCACCATTATTACTCATAACATCGTTATAATGTTCTTGTACACTTGACATCCTAGAACCTGGATGGAGCCACAAAGAATAGGTCAAATACTCATAAATTAGTCATTACTTACTTGCATTGCATCCCATTCAATTGACAGTCACAGACTAACAGTAACATTATCAGTTTATCACAATTCACAGTTTCACACACAAATGGAGAGCACAAGAAGATGATATCCAGTTATCCACCATACACATTATTATCTTGAATACATGAAACTAGCCTAAAGCATGTAGTACATCAACATTTTATGCTCCATTGTTGAATTTAACAAACACAATTTAAGCCTTAACAACCAGAAGGTCCAGAACCCAGTCATGGATAGTTTGATACTCAACAAAGAAACAGCAAGCAAGGAATTTCACAAAATAAACCCCCACTTTGTTCTTTCAAGGTAACACTAGTCACTAGGTCTTGCCAAACAAAGCATACAAATATACAATCATTGGAGATGAATGAAAATGTAAAGAACCAACTGTAACTGTGTCTGTAATACTGTATCCATGCCCTAATTAAAATAAAATATGCACAATCACATATTCACATACATAAGCAAATCCCTAATTAAAACCACATAGTTTGAGCTAATAAAAACATCCATCCAAGATTCCAAATCAAAACTATATATTCCTTCCAAAAGCAACAGAAACTTCATATATGAATGGCAAGATAATTACACCATCAGGACAAAATCAACAATATCATTCTACTTTTCCCTTCTAGGGTTTTATCCAATAACTCCACTAAAATCCTTAAAACCCTAATTCACCATAAACCCTCAATCCCATCTTAACAATCCATAATAAAATTCAAACCAACCAACAACAAAAAAAAAAAACTAAATCAATTCGTTCCAACTCATAAAATCGGCATATCATCAAACGATTCAAACAATTTGTATTCATGTTCAGAGAACCATGGTATTGGTAATATTGTATAATACAAACCCAAAATCAAACCTTAGACTAGA
Organism: Papaver atlanticum; assembly: GCA_023531105.1. Classification (NCBI taxonomy): domain Eukaryota; kingdom Viridiplantae; phylum Streptophyta; class Magnoliopsida; order Ranunculales; family Papaveraceae; genus Papaver; species Papaver atlanticum. Next base: position 949,951 of record JAJJMB010008884.1, on the reverse strand, counting down.
ATAAGAAACTAAAACAGAAATTCAACGTCATAGATATAGAGAAAAGAGCTTACAGTTACGGGTTGATATATCAATTTCTTTCAAATCTTTCAGAATAAGATTTCCCTCTGGAGTTTGAAAATGAACAGAATTCGGTGACTGTGAGTGAGGACTGAGGAGTGACTCGAGTGAGGACGTCTGAGGTGAGGAGAAGACTGAGAGTCTGAGACTATGAGAGGGCAGCCGCAGCCGCAGAAGAAGACGGTGGAGAGTAAGACGGGAGAAGAAATGTAATCTCTGTCTGCTAGGGTTAGAGATGGAGTATTTATATCTTGAATGTAGGGCTAGGATTAAGTATGTAACGAAATCCAACGGTGAAAATTAAATGTAATTTATTAATAATAATTATTCACGGGTTTACGGGCCGGGCACGGGTTAACCCGTTTACTTACAAGCCATCATTTCTATAACCCGAACCCGGCTTGTTTATAACCCATCCAAACCGGGTTCGGGTTTTCATGGGCCGGGCACGGGTTAATCCGCGGGTTTGAGCTTGTTTGCCAGCTCTAGGCACAACACCATAATGAGGTTGCCTTGAGACCCTTTTCTCTTAGCTTTGAATAAACTATAGCTATGGGATAACACTCATCATAGTGCTTGGCCTAACTTTGTTTTGAATGGTTGAAAATTTAGTGATTTATGTATATTTTCTGATAGGCAAGTTAGTTGATGAGATTTGGCCACTGGGAATCAAATGTTATATCGAGTTAATTTGTTAGTCTTGATTGATTAAAAAAATTTGAAATACTTTTACGAATAAGATTGTTATTTGAAGAGACGTATATGTCTAAACTATTAATATCATTGTTAGCCTGTCTATAAAATAGTACTAAAATTTACAGGTTGATAGGTCACGATGTTGACTCATCGTCCACCATCCAAACGAGGATGATTGCAATCATTTTCAAGCCTTTACCTAAAGAAGATGAATAAAAAAAGGTCGTTAGAAACATCGAGCAATTTGAAGTAGTTGTTGGAACAGTTGAATTTGAAGAATTGTGCAGCTAAAGAACTTAACTAGAAGAAATTAGACCTCAAGGAATGGAAGTTACTCCGTTAGAACGTGATTCGAAGATAGTATTCCAATAATGCAGAATCCTATTAACCAAGAAGGCAGAAGCTTACTGTTTGTACCCAAAATTACTTTTAGGCACTAAACACGATAATTTGATGATGATTATGCGAATTAGGGCTAGAAAACGATTGAAAACAAATAAGAAGACAAAGATTTAACGTGGTTCGGCAAGTGTTGCCTACATCCACGGAGGAATCCCATAGGGAGATATTGTATTGATATGAGGATTACAATAATTGTTGTGGTATGGTTAGCTAACCTAGGATTCCATATCCCTTTAAGGTTTAGGATACATGTATTTATATAGGCTATGTAACCCTAATTCTGATAACTTCATATGCAAGTAACTTGGGCAACAAGTCTTGGAAACTTCTGGAATCTTCCTTCACGGTCTAAGCGGGCTTGATTAACGGGCTCTCCGTGTATAAAATACATGGTACAAACATCGCCCCCTCTTAACCTCCAACTTGTTGGGGGTTAAGAAGTTTGTTTTTCCTTCTGCGACGACCGTTGGTGACATAACTCGCTCCCAAGCGTTTATAGGGATATTACAAAGACGCCCCCAACTGTAATTACCTGCAAAAAAATTGCTCACGTTCTAGGCGAGACTTTTATCCATGTGGTGGACTTGTGATGCTCGAGAGCTAGTCGAGTCTTGAATGGAATGTCGTGTGTTTGCTTGCGACTGGGGCAAGGCTTTTTTCTCGCAACGTAACTAGGCTGAAGCGCTCGCTGCTCGGGCAGGATGGATGTTGCTTGTGTTGAGTACGAGTCTTTGGACCAATATCGGGCATTGGGCTCGTGGTCGAGACGAGACTTTGTGCTTGCCAAGGTGCAAGTCTTTGTACTCGCGTGCAAGGCGAGATTTTATGCTTGTGATAAGAGCAAGACTTATATGCTCACGTGCAAGGTGAGGCTTTAGGTGCTTGCGAAGTGATGCAAGGCTAAATATTGAAGGGTCTAAGCAATCCTCATCTTGAACTCGATCATGTCGCTATCCACGAACCTCGAACTCGATCATGTTGCTGTCCCAAGTGCATATAAAAGTTTCTCGAACACTGATTTTTTTTGCTTCCATATTGTAGGGAATTGAAAGACGATTCTAACGAGGCAAAAATAACTCAATTCGGACTTAAAACGAAGAAGTTATTGACGAAACAAGTTTTCAACGAAGCGCGCGTGCTGTTGCAGACGTGGCAGTGTTGACTGTGCACATCATGCTGACATGGCAGATAATAGCTGACGTGGCATTGATGACATGGCAAGGTTCGCTGACGTGGCAACTACTGATTGGACTCTGTTGATGACGTGGCACCGAACGTGCTGACGTGGCAAAATTATACGAACCAGACACTGAAATTCCATCAGTGATGATGACGTGGCAACCCTTGCTGATGTGGCGGCTGGCTGGATTAGAACGCTGATGTGTCAGTCGTAGATTGGCTCCTTAGTGATGACGTGGGTGTTGATTTGACCCGAACGGTCTGGTTCAGTTTCGAACTGTGACACGTGTCACTCGGTAAGTGGATGAACTTTCTTGAACCGGTTGGTGAACCTGAAGCTGGATCTGAGGCTGGACATATCCTATGGTTCAGATTTTGTTGATCTAACGATTCCAATTGGCTGGATCTTAAGATGTACTGAAGGTTGGATGAACCTTTGGCAAAGGTTGCTGCAATCTTTATCGCCACGCTTTCTTCAACTGTTTCGCAACAGTTTCTTCATCTTTGTAACGGTTTCTTCAACTGTTTCGCAACAGTTTTTTTAACCTTTGTAACGGTTTCTTCAACCTCGCAACGCTTTCTTCAACCCTAACTTCTTTTTTTCTGCGGATTTATGCCCGCAACCCGTGCATGATTTTTGTTGTTTTGTACCACACTTTTCTCAACGGAAAGAACAAAATTCTTTCACTCGAATCCCCTTAGTCGGCGCCAATGTTTGTACCCAAAATTACTTTTAGGCACTAAACACGATGATTTGATGATGATTGTGCGAATTAGGGCTAGAAAACGATTGAAAACAAATAAGAAGACAAAGATTTAACGTGGTTCAGCAAGTGTTGCCTACATCCACGGAGGAATCCCATAGGGAGATATTATATTGATATGAGGATTACAATAATTGTTGTGGTATGGTTAGCTAACCTAGGATTCCATATCTCTTTAGGGTTTAGGATACATGTATTTATATAGGCTATGTAACCCTAATTCTGATAACTTCATATGCAAGCAACTTGGGAAACAAGTCTTGGAAACTTCTGGAATCTTCCTTCACGGGCTAAGCGGGCTTGATTAACGGGCTCTCCGTGTATAAAATACACGGTACAAACACTTACCCTGTGATTTGTGTTGTATAGATGGAAGAAAATTTTCTTAGGGATCGCATGATGATCTATATCAAACAAGTCATTGTAGGAGCTAGCTATCGATATTAATTCAATCATAGATGAAATTTAATGGTTGTGCAATCACAGGGTACACTTCTGTGTATATTTTGGTTATGGATTGATGATAGTTCAAGTTTGTACAATTCTTAAGGCAAGGAAGGGAAAAGAGTATTTTTAAATATTTTTCACAACTATACCCTTATGGATAAGAACTAGTGAAATTTTGAAATGATTTATCTTTCAAACTACACCGCGGATGTCCGCAAAATTCATACCACTGAAAAGCATTTTAAAATAGTAACCAGCTATTCTGGTACAATAAAACAGTCATAGATGACTGTAGAACTTTTATTTCTAGTTTTCAATTTGTTCAATTTGAATTCTTAAGAAGAAATCATATTATTCTAGCTGATCAATCAACTAAGTTTAGTAAGAGGTCTAGAACCTCAGGAGAATGGTAGGGAAATGTCTCAGAGTTTCTCAATTATTCAATTTAATAGTTCTTTTTAGCAATAAAATTATTTTTCTTAGCAAAAAAAGAAAAGAAAAAAAAGCATTTTAAGACACCTACATAACGAATATAAACATGCCTATCAAATTATGCATATTTCTTATACTAACAATAATCAACTAAAAGGATAATTTTAGAAATATCTCCTTATTTAGTGATATTACTAGTACAATCGTTGCCACGGTGGGAGGGCCGACCGAAGAAGAATCTGAAGATATGGTTTGTCTGCGACTACTTTCACTCTGTTTAGGAAAAAGTGTTACTTTCGCTCCGTTTCGGAAAAAGTGATACTTTCACCCCGTTTTAGAAAAAGTGATACTTTCGTCCCATCTCAGAAAAAGTGATACTTTCTCCCTGTCTCAGAAAAGTGATACTTTTTTTGAAACGAAGCGAAAGTATCACTTTTCCCGAAACGGAACGAAAGTATCACTTTTCCCTAAACAGAGCGAAACTATCACTTTTCCCGAAACGGAATGTGAAAGTATCACTTTTTCTGAAATGGAAAATATTGTTGCATGATGTGTTGTGCATCATTTGTGGTGGTTTGCATAATGGTTATGCATTCAATTTTCGAGAATTGTGCCTAAAATGAAAGTATCACTTTTCTTGAAATGGAGGGAATACATCGTTTTATTAGTTGCAACGGAAAATTAGTTGATGCATAAACCAAAATATGGCTACATAAAGTATTATGTATCATTTGTGGTGGTTTGCATAATGAATATACATTTAATTTTTGTAGGAAATAGAGAATAGAATCGGCCACTCAAGATTATTTCCAAAATGAATAAAAAAATTGGTTCAACTAAACACAAAGGTTTAGTCTGATGAAACAAGTTGGATGGCTGACAGTCAATTAACAAAACAGTCGCGACCTTACAGAAAGGTTGGACTAAATGGACAGTTGCAACTTTAATTGATTGGACATCATCCAATGGTCAGGATCAATTGGATCTCAACCGTCGCATTGTTTCATATGTTATAAAACCAATTCTCTCCTCCCGGTTCAAAACACAGAAGAAAACCCATTTTTGTCTACACAAAAATTTTGAACTTGCAAAAACTTTCATAGTTTTCTTTTGAGTCTGTAAGAGGGTTAAGTGCTACAAATTTTGCGTTCGCCAGCTCGATGTTATCGCCGTAGGAGATATATGCCGCTAAACCCGTAACAGTATTATATAGACGGCATTAAATGTCTTAAGCAAAGAGATTACTCGCCTCAATACACCCATTCGTTTGGTTACCGATTCCATTGTCAAGGTGCACATTTTCCATCTCTACTTTTCTAATTATTTTGTTTGATTTTGGAGACAGTTTGGTTGTGTTTTTGCTTTAGTTGTGAAAACTGTGTCTCTATCATTGTTAATGTAACTTGGTGATCGTTCAAACTCCACGTAAAACTAATTATATGATCACAGTGCTTTTGGTTACTAACCGGATATTATAGTTATCTGCCTACAATCTATTTGTGCTTGTGCCAAGGTGAACCTTTGTTACCGTTTAGTGTTTGGTTTTACATGGTAGAGTAAACAGATTAATCTAGATTAGTATAGAATATCCAACAATTTTCTAAAATTGTGCCTAAAATGATAAATACCTCCGAATTTTTCGTAAAAACTCTAAATTTTATATTGTTGTTTGTACTCATTGCGTAGCTTTTTTTATTACCTTTCTAACGAGATAAAATTTATAAAATTCCAAGGCACGGATTTAGATATGTTATATATTAAAGTTTGCTTTCCAATTATACCCCTAAAAAATAAGTTACATAAGGAGTTATAGTAATTTGATTAAAAGGAATGGATAATTGTGTCAAGTGAAAAAGACCAACCATGGACACCAAATCCAATCTTTTTGTGTCAATTGATCACTTACTATTTATAAAAAAGTGGTCATATAAAGGTTCTCCCTCACTTTTCTCGGTAGGCCCAATTATTGGACAAAATCTAAAAATAAATAGGTCAACTAAAGTGGGACGGAGGGAGTATATGACTAGTACAACCGTTGCCACGTGGGAAGGCCGACCGAAGAAGAATCTGAAGATGGGGTTTGTCTGCGACTACTTTCGCCCCGTTTCAGAAAAAGTGATACTTTCGCTCCGTTTCAGAAAAAGTGATACTTTCACCCTGTTTCAGAAAAGTGATACTTTCGTCCCGTTTCAGAATAAGTAATACTTTCGCCTCGTTTCATAAAAAGTGATACTTTCATCCCGTTTCAGAAAAAGTGATACTTTCACGCTGTTTCATAAAAAGTGATACTTTCACCCCG